>JALLPE010001233.1:0-12615 GCA_036940025.1 Conticribra weissflogii | reverse complement strand
TCAACATCAATTGAAAACTATGGTTATTCTATCGCCCCTGACAGCTAATTAGCAGTCAAATCAACCCTTATTGAATCATAGATGGCTAGATCTCATATTCCTCTAAACACATGACAACACTAGTTCATAATGAGAACTATGACATATCTTGCATTTTTTTCTTAGGATGAGTTTCAATTGGTCGTGGGCTGTGTCAGAGAAACACAAAAAATTGTCCAAAAAAACTGCTGAAAAACTGCTAATAAGTTTCCAACTTTTAAGTGTTTGCAACAAATCATTCAATGCCTTTCATTTTAAAATCAATTCTACATGATTGTAGTACCACGAAAATTCTAAATATGCATAGATATTGTGATGAAGTTGCATTGTACTTCAATGGCATGCAATATTTACTACTTTTATGATTTATCAATTGTCAAAATAGTGGCCATCATAAATCAGTGAAATTCCCACTCAAATACCCCAAAACAATTACAATTTCAATTAACCACATTGTCAGCATCAAGTATTCATTCATGAAGACAACCATGGATTCATCAAGACAAGTGATCCATGGATCAAACACCACCTTGAAAAGATCATTGAAGGCATTGATCATATCTTGGATCATCAAGGACCTGCCACAATATGGATGGGGCAGATTGGCAATTAGACAGAGGAGTTGTTGAATCCTTTGGAATTGGCCCTTTGACACATATTTACCACATTGTGGTGGATTCAAAAAATCATTCTTTTTGTCAGTGTCCATGTCAAAAAATCATTGACCAAGTATTGTGGATGTAAACTCATCAAAATCCAGATGTCCAACCAAATTTGGAACTCATGCATTTTGTTTCTGCCATTTTCAACTCCTTAAGAACTTTGGAGTTTGAAGGGATGACTTGGCAATGGATGTAGCCCCAAGGCATGAAGCAGGTGAAGTAATCACAAGGAACCCAATCTCTTAACAACTGTTTTTTCACAAAATGTTTCTGGCTGGGATTTTTGTTGCTGCTTCTCAAGCATCATTTGCAATTGTGTTGAAAAATTCTGTCCAATTTCAAACACTATCAAATATTGGGATGTTAGAGGGGTCTTCCTCCATAGCAGCGCCCTCTGGCACAACAATCTCTCCATCAGCTGATTCATTGATTGCACTGTCTTCAACTGGCTCTGGGTCCTGCTCAACATAATCTTCAGGTCTCTGAGCTGTTTTTTCCTCTTACTGTTGTTGAGTGTCATTAACAAAGTGTTGGTTTGGAGGATCAGACCTCTCTAGCTTTACACACCTAACAAATGTGGTGAAAATACAACTGGAGTAGAATGCCTTTGTAAGTTGGAGCACATTTTTACCTGATGGATCTTGTTCTAGCCCCTCTACCTTGAATTGAAGCCCCTTCTGACAGTAATCATTGGGGTGGATCTCACACAAGTGCAATTTTTGGCCTGATGCAGTTGAGGGTTGCTGGAAAAATGGCATTTTGGCCAAGTTTCTTGGGTATTCAATGGAGAGACATCATGTTGAATTAAAATGAAAAATAAGATTTTTGTAGTCCCAATGCATTTGACAAGCATGTGGTCTCCATCCATTTGGCAACCTTCCTGCAGTCTGAAATTTGTTGCAATTTGAGGGCATGCAATTCTGGCGCAGAGGAATCTATACTTTCAATTTTAGCTTCTAATATTAAACATTGATGTGTCACTAGCTGCACAAAAACGCTACTGCTAATTAGCATGTTCAGCACTAAATACAGCATTTAGATTAACCATTGATATGATGTTTTTTTGTTCACCAACAGGGGTTGTGAGAATAATACAATTTTTGCTAAAAAACCATCACCTCCACAAACAACCGCCAACATGGCAATGCCAATACCTCTAACACCATACAATCAACACAGCACTTGTTACTTGTTACATATATATTGGAAAAGAGGCTTTGAGTTACCAGCAGTATGGAGAATCTATAGTGAGTTTATTTATGACATTACACTTGATGTAACATCATGTTACTTGAGATATTTTTTGTCACAATGATGATAATTATTTAAAATGACCGTCATAGCACTCTCTTCCTTCACCTTACCCTTGTCCACAATGTTACCAGTCATCTCTGTCATCATGGATAGCTTCTTCTCTGGGAGTAGAGTCTTGAAAGTGAAAACACCCAAAAATTATTCTAAGAAGGCATAAGCACATATTCCCTTTGTATGAAATCAATTTAGTAAAATAACACATGCCTACTTCCTTTGGCTGATGGACACATTGTGACATAGTGACATTGTATCAAAATATTTTTTTCCAAAGTCCAAACCTTCCTTGCAATGGAAAAAGATGAGTCAAATTGCAACAAAACATCAAAAACTGTCCAGTCACTTTATCCCCAGATAATGCCCTATCACAATATGCAAGTGTAATCTCAATTTGGTCGGTGGATTACAATTGACACAACGGAAGACAAAATTATGTACACTTACTAGTATCACAGGCAGGGCTACCACGAACTTGATCCAGAAAAAACATACCTCATGTGTCTCTTAAGAAGCCAAGAAAATTCCACCAATGATTACTGTGCCATGATGACATATCATTTATGTAGACAGCATTCCCCTTTGTAAATTCTCAAAATCCATTTCACAATGCTCCTCTTGAACATTATTTTTTACAGCACTTTTTCTGCTTCCAGGCATGGATGATGCCACTACAATGTATTCATATATACTCTCAATATTCTCAGGACAGTAGTCATCGAAGAGAAATCTTCTGGACATGTCAATTTGCAACTAGGGATTTTGACCCATGCTCTCAAATTTTCCAACAAAAAATTGAAATTACAAGTTGTCTTCCTCCTATGTCAATAATAAGAGCTATTGGCTACTCATCTTGGATGGATTGGCTGAAAAAATTGTATAAGCAATGGTACTGATATCCCAGGAATTTGCTGTGACTAACCCTTGGTTGATCTAGGCCCACAAGACAGAGTATGTAGCAAGGATTAAACCATGATATAATGCTGCATGAAGAAAAGTTCATCCCAATCTGTTATTAAATGCAACATGTTTGGGGCACAGCATATACTCCAAGTGACAAGATTCCCCAAATCCACTACAAACGTGATCTTCCTTGTATTTTCTCCTATCATCACCTGTGATAATACTGCAACCCCCTCTAACTCAATTTAATGTCAATATTGGAATGTTAGCTTTTCATTTGTGACACCCATATTGACACTGTAGACAATACTGATAACCTCTGAGGCTAGCTGGCTCTGCCTCTTGTAAATTCACCATGCAAAGAAAAGGTCTAACAAGTAAGATTACCTTAATGTACAGAAATGGAGACTCCTTGTAATGCTCTATTTTTGCTATTATTTTGTTCATAGTAGACCTCTGACAGCACCATATCCTGTTCCCTCCCCCCTCTTGTAAGCTTATCATGATTCTCAAGTATCATATTGATTTTCCCATGAAGCCATGATACCACTAATAGGTATTCTTCATTGTCCGTATGAATACCCACACTGTTGATATCCAAGGTTGTTCCCTTCATAATTTTATAGTGTCTTGGTTGAAGTTCTCCAATGAAATGTTCCAATGCCTTCAACTATCTAAAAATACCATTAAATTTTTGTCACCAAGATGCTTCATACCAATGACATCCTTGACCCCCCAAATAATCCCAATGCCCCCATATTGTCCCGATTCACTAGCCTACTCTCCACCATCATGGATGAAGTAAGTCAAGCACCCAATGCATCTGGCATTTGGGAACTTCGAGGCACAGGTTAGATGGCATTTACTAAGCGTTTCTGACCATGCCTTTTTGTAGTTTAACCCTTTTAGCATCCCTATTCGTGAAAAGCAAGGATCCAAATTGAGTATTAGAGTATTAGCATTGTGGTCAAACCACATTAAGTAACTCAACAAATAAAATCTAAACATAAACTTTTTCTATTGTTCTCAATTATTTGTGTCAGTTTTTCAATGTGGCAAGGGACGAATGAACCTACAGATCCAATGAAGAATAAAATTTACAAACTGAACAACCTGCCCCCTTCCAATCTCTCACCACTTTTGAAGGTCTGGCTTTTAGATGTATAGACTGGGTGGAATTTGCTCAGTAAACACCCCCATTGTTTTCCAACTAAAAGTAAAACCATTGCTATGACCAAACTGTACAGTTCACAATATTTGTTGCCTGGTTTATTGTTATGAGAGTGTTTATTACAATAGAAACATTGGATTAGTTGTTAGATTGCCTACTGACTAAGACCTGGGACTTTTAGCCATAGTGGATAAAATTACTAAACATCATGAAAATGATTTTTCCTGCTACACTTTCTGTTGTAACACTAATTCATCTGTTGAAAAAAAAACACCATTAACAAACTATTCATCAAAAGTGAGATTGTCCCAACTAATTACATAGAGCCCAACTTCAAGGATATGTGACATGACATTCCTTAGCATTTCACCCACCACTTTATTCAAGCAATGCTTTCTCACTAATTGTAAATACTTTATCTGAAGCTGAGGTCAAGAAGGTGTGTTTAGCTAATTCTTCTGCATAGACAGGTTTCATCCTGTATGAAGGACACCACCTAGAAGACATGCATAATAATATTTTCAAAAGACAAGCTATCTCTCAAGACATGGAGTTGTAATTGCATTGGAAATGTCCCATTCACATAGCTAAATGGCTTATCTATTGTTCAAATGGAAAAAGCCAATCGTGATTAAGGCATTGCATAAAAGAAAAAGTTATGGAGATTGATATAACCTCGAATGGAATTGAAGGTTTGAAATGACGTTAAATAATATTCCCGGGATAATTATCTGCGGCTTTTTTTATTCATTTTATCATGAGGCTATACCTCGATGAAATTTCTCATCGATAACTTTTTCTAGAATTCCTCATGAGAATCTTTCACAAAGGTGAAAAGAATCGATTGAAATGAATCGTTTGGGTTGTTGCTGATTGGATTCGTAAAAACATTTGATGCTGTATATTCAACAAAGTCATCGAAATGAAACCGGGAATATGTTGCTTTGATTATTTTAGTAGAATGTAATGTCAATTGAAATCAAACCTCATCAAACATGATATCATGAGTGCATTATTCATGTTCAAAATCTCGATAACCATGAAACTTCTATCTAAACGCTAGTCAGTATACGACCAAAAACACGTGGAACTTCATCTACATCAGTTGAAATCAAACCTCATTCATCAACTATGATATAATGGGAGCATTTGTAATGTTCAGAAACTCCGTCACCGCGAAAGTTTTATCCGAGCACTAGTCAGAAATATGACCAAAAAATACCTGGGACTTCGCCTATTTCGTCTTGAATTGACATCTTCATATAGACAAAACCAAAATTATTTACTTGATAGTTTTATGTAATCATTATTTCTAAGCGAACCTAGAAGAGATTGACTTCTCAAGAACAACTCATTGCAGAACCGCTGCTGATACTATCTGTTTCCATGTCCACTGTTTGTGATCTTTCTTCAACTACCAAGATTTCGCGTGTTTTGGGAGATGTGCGTGTAAGTTTGTTCGTATGATCTTGGACATCATCGTAACACGAGTCATCTGTACTGCGCTTCTTTTTGCCTACGTTAAGTGCACCTCTATTGGCACAGATCGCGTTTGTACTATCACTTCCTGCGTTGGGATTCATGGCTGAAAATTGAGCAGATTTGGAGTGATCGATAGAGCCAATATGCAGTCGTGCCGTAGACGATGGAGCGTCACCTAATAAATCCATTGCTTCGTTTGTGTTGTTTTTGTCAATCTCAGTTGTTGTGTAATGATTTGATATCGAAATGGGCTCAATCGAATCGTGTCCTCTGCTTTCTCGTTCGATAGATGCTGAAACGACATCCTCGTCCAGTTCGATGGTAATATTTCCAATAGTTGCACACAAAAAGCAAAAAGATTCAGAAGGGGGATATTCCAAACCGCAGTCAATGCACATCCAGTCTCCTACTTTCGATTTCTTCTGAGTTGACGACGTCCAAGTAGGAGGAGGGTTCTTCTTCCCGGAATTCTTAGTAATTTTTGCTGATGGATATGGCCGAGTCGCCACAAAAGTGCTGAACGGAAAATGCGGTACTGTTGTGGGTGCCACTTTCTTTGAATAATGGTGATCGTAATCATAGACACTGGTGTTAGGACGATTACGAGATAATATACTGGTTCCAGACGTCGTCGTTCCTTGATGCAGATGATTCGATTTTTGCTTTTGAGCAATGGGATCATTGGGGCGAGATTTTGTAATGATGTCTTCTGGTTTTGAGTTTGATGTAAGCAAGGCCCAATTAAAAAGAAGCGTCATCGAATTAATCAAGAATGCTGCAAACGACGATAGGAAGTTCTGCACTGTACTTCTGAGAAACAAATCTCTTTTCTGCACCAGTGCGTCAATGTCTATGAATGCTGAACTTGATTTCCTCGGCATAAAATTGTACGTCGAGATCACTTGATCTTGTCTGAAAGCGTTTTTCTTTGAGGCATAGGAAGATTGTGAGGACTCCAAGTTATTGTGACTGACATATCTTGGGTAGTTCGAAGTTGGAAATTGCAGCGAAGGATTCCGCCACCAAGGGTAATGTGGCACATGATTTGACGTTCTCATTGGCATTCTGTGAGGAATTCGTCGTGATGAAAAAGTTATATTCGGATCAGTGACAAGGAAGGAGCGGTTTTGGCTTGGTGATAGAAAATTTGTTCCTTTGCAATGTTCATAGGATGGAGCAAAAATATTGCCCGTCGGCATAAATTTGAACGGTGGTGAGCGATGTGCGAAGTCGCCATTTAATGCTGCGACGGTGGCAGTATTTTCATTGAAGTCATTTTTTGATAAATTACTCTTTTCACTACCGGCCCTGATCTTGTTACACAATTCGCCTTTGTAATTTAATGTCTCGTTCGAATCTATTACCAAACAGGACTCTTTGCGCAAGGGCTGTTTTCCTTCTGTTTCAGTTGATGGTTGTGGTGTAATGACTTCCTGCGAAGCGCAGTCGAAAAACTCTTCTGTTTCGATTTTACCCTCGTTTTCATCGCGGTACACTGTGGTAATATGTGTTGGGTCATGTTATGGTGAATTCACTGTTAAAGAAATGAAAAGTAAACGAAGCATCGATTTTTCAAGGCACTACTAACTAATAGTTCTCTGAGTCGCTGAGAATGATTGGACCTTGTGCTCATCACTTGAAGGTCGAAGCGATTTCTTGTCATGATCTCTTCGAGTAGATTCACCAGTAAAGATTTCTGCCCTCGAACCCTTGCTCAACTGTAAGTTTAAATCACTATTAGTATGGCAGTCAGTGCATCCACTTAAAAAGTCTGTGGCTTTAGAGTGTGAAATCAATGTTCCGTCGGAGGAAGAAAGTTGCTCATTCATGATAAACTGTGTCTGGCATCCTTTAGATTGGCTTTTTATCATGGAAAGTTTATTCAGGCCGCATTGATTCGTTCGTCTGTGCTTGGAAAGATAGTGTTGGATGTTTATAGGACGGCGTCGAGGTAGTCGGGAAAAAATCTTCGACTTCTGCCTCTTGGCGACGATTGGAGAATTGTTGCGCATCTTGATGAGCATATTCGTCTGTGATGATTCGTTTTGGAAAGAGCTATACCTATCTCCAAAGATCCCATCGTTTTCTGTCGAATCATAATAATTGCTGGAGGCCATTCTTGCCCGTTTGTGTGGAGGGCCGACGTAATCCATTTCTTCACACGGCATATATTGCCGAAGACGTTTGTAACTGCCCAACTTGATTCTCCTTGGTGTAGATTCTTTCGCATTCCTCTCGCCACAATTATTACGAAAAATGTCTCCACGAGTCTCTGTCAACTTCGTCCCCGGCTTTCTGAATTTTCCACTACTGTCGCCCATCTTTTCGTTTCGAAGGCTCCATTCCTCTAATGGACTCAATTTACGGACGTTTGATGAGGTTGTGGCCTCATTGACTACTGATATTCTTGCTTCTGATATCAACTGTTTTGAATCACTCCTACTCTTCGGAATGCTTGCTTTGTCATTACCATCATATCCTGGTGGGAATACGCTGATCACAGGTTTCCTGAAACTGGAGTTGAAGATATTTTTGCAAGCAGGTGGCTTCGAATCACAAGAAGGTTTGGGTGTAGAATGTCTTATTTCGTCGCCTGTAATTTCTTGTGAAGATCTTTGCCGGAGATGCTTCATATGATATACAAATCGATTTGTCAAAGGATGGACCATGTCTTTAACTATTCCGGAGAGCTTTCTAGTAATGCCCTTTGATGTTCGGGGGGGTGAATCGACATCTCTTGGGGTATTCGTGTCGTTGTCGTTTGGTGAATAACAACTATTCCTTCCAGAACCATTCACATGAGAGCACGTACTCGAAGAGATTGTTGTTTGATTTCGAACTGTACAATCACCAACTGAATGACTTATGCGGTGTGATAATTGTGGAGAGGACACATTCGAGCCTAGTTTCGGCAAGATGTCAATTTGTTTACCGTTGCTTTGGTGGATTTGCTGCCGAGTGATACATTCACTTTGAAAATGAGTCTTTGGAGAAATCTCGTCGTCACTGTCAAGATAAAGTTTACTTCGCGGTTGTCGTTGATTTTCGAGAGCTTTGATTTCTTCACGTGATGGCACGGTTTCAAGGAAGCACCCGCCATCAGTGTCGAGGTTGTCATCCGTTTCCGATAGATGTGCATCGTCAGTCTGTTTCTCCCTCCCATCATCTGTCATTCGAATTGTGTAATATGGTTCCAGAGAATCGTCGAAATGAACTCCGACAATGGTTGCTTCTTCAAGGAATGCTTCATTGTCGCCTGTATCATGCGATTCAGGATTTTGTTTTCTTTTGTAAAAGACTGATTGACCTGTTCTATATTTCTGATGAGTTGATTTCGATTCGACTCCATCAATAGCGACGGTCTCTGGTTTCAGTGGTGTCTTATCCGTTTCGGGTGTAATGACGAATGTGTTTCGATCGTGTCGAAACGAATTGTGCTCATCGGAAGTAGAATCGTCAATGACTATCTTTTCGTGATCACGGTCACGCTTGCGATTCGATTCCGCTATTATCCATTCGCCGAATCCTCGATTTTTAGCTGGGCCAAACTTCCAATCCAGTTTCCGACATTTTCGTCTCTTCGTTTCGTCATTATTAGGGGAGCATTCGATGGATTCTCGGTTGTTGTCTTGCATAAGCTTGATTTTTTGTCCTTTGTGATATGATATCGTTTGTTTACAATGAAGAATTGATACTGTTTATTGTGAATAAACTTTCACCTAGCGAGTTGCGCGAAGTCATCTCTTCTCACCTGAATTCCAAACTCAAACTCGATCTCGCATTTATCTTTCTTATTCGCAAACCGGTTAAACATCACGAGGCAAAGAAATAGTTCAAAACAAATTCCAGTTCGCAACAGTTTCAGTTTGTCTGCAAGCCTGTGCAACTCATTCAAAGCGGAAGAACTTCGATAGTATCGCCGTGTAAACGGTGGTGTCTTCCAATCCATGCTGAAAATCGAAGTGAACTATTTTCCGTCGGCTATCCAATCTACCGCTGGTTCATCGTCAGGGTTGAATGTATTCATGAATAAGTTCGTGTGCTGAAAGAACCAAATATTAATCCACTTTTGACATCTATCCCATTGATGAAGTGTGGGCGCAATACGATCAATAGCTCCTTTCTCCTCGTGAGGATTGATAATGAGGCCTGCTTCGTCAAATTCTATCATATCCTTCTGAGAATGATTGGGTGCTGGAATGAGGCTGTTGACGCAAGGGGTACCAACCGTAAGCACCGGACCTGTCCCCCAAGGTAGCGTTTTGGTGCGTGAAATGAAGCCGAATTCTCCTCTGTAGTACAAATAGTTCATCGTCCACTGATCAGTTGTGGCGGGAGACCGACATTGCGGACCGCGTTCATTATTTTTGTGAAATTCGTCCACGAGTTTGCTCAGAAATCTGTGTATGCCAGATTTGTTGCCAATCACTGTTCCCGAACATAGCATGGGCCGCTGAAGTAGGCTTGCGGCGTCCACGTTGTCCTTTCCATAGCAAGGATTGACATGGGAGGTGTATCTAGGACTGCTTCCGAGGTTTTTGGCTCGATGCGGTTGGTCGGGGAGTGTATTGGTATGTGTTGCTTCCAATACCAGACATAGATTGAGGTGAAATAAAAGTGTGATATATCGTGGTTTCCAAATTGATCATATCTTGGCACATCGAAGAACTCACCGATTTCTTCGACAAAGAGCAAATCATGCTGCGCTTCGTCCGGATCGCCCAAAGAACGAAAAGGATCGGCCTGAAAGAATATGTCTCTCGTATCGATGACCATCGACCATCCCGTACAACTCTCGCATGCATTCAACCACCTCCTCGCCATTTCATATCGCCCCCATTCCAACTTCAAATCCTCAAGCCCTTTTGAGCATACGGAGCGAACGCTATTCGACGTATTCGACACCCCATCCAAAATAGCCGCGGTGCAATTGCTCGTTTCGATTGCATAGTAGGTAACCCCCATTTTATCCAGGTACAGACGCTCCTTCTTCGGAATATCCTTGTTCACCCCAACAATAATATGCCCATCGTACCCATTCTTCCGAAGAGAGCCCACAAGATTCCTCCATCCGCTCATGAACTCTCCATACGATGCCAGCCCCACGATTGAGTTCTTCACCGGAGGAGTAGGTGCCTCGTGCATCAATATTTCTGTCGGAGGAGGGACGGCTTGCTCCATCAAATATTTGACGTATTCATCGGTTTCTGGATTGGCCGGACGGTTTGGAAGATTGACGTAGTTTTCGAGTCGACCCGCCAGGAATTCCTCGGGAGTGAATGTGACGGTGCCATCTGGTAGGATGACTCCTCTTTCTTTGGCGCGCCCCAGAGCCTCGTCTGTTTTCGAAGTAGCGTTCTGCTCATCATTGCCACGTAAAGAAATTTTTGTCGTGGGGTCATTTCCACTTGACATGCTCCTTCCGGTGTCCCCTCCGTCAACTTGACGAATTCCGTCAGAATCCTTCTTCTGGGACAAAATTGTTGCACGAAGAAGATTTAACAAACATATTGAAACAGCAAATGCATTGATAAATTTAATTTGGTTCCAACGAAGACTTGGGGGTTTCCTTGAGTTCGATGAAATGGTCACCATGACTTTTGAATGGATTCGGATGAATTCTATAGTATAATGCGGTTGTTGGCTGCTAAGGAAGAGCGTCCAACAAATGCCTGTAGCTGGGCTATGATGGTAGTGTCAAGACAACTTTCATAAAATTAGGTTTCACGAAATTGTAATCGGATCAAACTATATTTGATTAACACATTGACCTCAAATACATCTAGAAGCATCTAGAGCTAAGCTAGGTCAAAGGTTTGATCTCCCGAAGAATTGATTTCAATTTCACTAACTCTATGTAGAATCATCATCTCTCGAGGTCTGGTTAAGTGCATTGCATTTTATGTACTCGTGGGAATTAATTGTGGTGTCCTAAAATCTGGATTTGATGCATCTCGGAGCATCACTCCAGCAGCACGGAGAGTATCCATGTCGGTCGCGCGGAAGTGAGGCTGCATTCAATCTTTAAAACTGAATTCATCTCATGGTTGGCTATCCATATCTTTTTTGTTTTACAATCATTGCAGTGAGGGTTGCATCTTTCTCTAAACAGGATCTAGTTGTGGCAAACAAGCAGCCAGGTGATCCGGTCTCTCAAATTTGCAAGTGCATCCGAGTGCATCCACTCAAACAGTTCCAAAAAGGTTGGTTGGTGGTTTCCTCCTGTAATTATTTTCATTTTTTCTAAAACCCAAAACTGAAAAGAGCAAATACTGAATCCGACGCAAATTTTCTACATCAATTTTCACAAACTCCATCCACCATGCTGCAACAACAATGCCTCTTCCTTGGTAGTGGAGCACATTGCTCTGTACACGTCTCCAAGCTCCATCCTAAACTAGCCATCTTACACATCATCACCACCCAGCAACATGTGAACAATCTCAGTGCAGTACATGTTGCAGAGGTAATGTGTGGTGTTTGATTGTATCCTGAATTTTTTTACCTACCCATTTATCCCTGGGGAAGAAATGCATTGAGCTATTTGTTTTCGCAAAGTGGAAGAGGAGGGAGCAGTAGAGGGTAGATTTTCTGGTGAGGAATTGGGGATTGTTAGTCCTGCTGCTAATGCTAAACAAGACTTGCAATTGGAAGAGGAGGAGAAGAATGGATTGGACAAGGTATATAATTTTGTCTTTAATACTGGAAATTGCAAAGAGGATATTGAGTTTGTTTGGGCTCAAGGATTGGAAGTAGACAACAATAACAAGCCTGCACCAGAGACCAGAGAATATTCCTGTTTGCAATAACAACAACTCTGTGTTGTTTGAGAGACAACAGTGGGGATACAACAGTGTTGACCAACATGTTGCGACAGGAGCAACCAATCAAGTGCCCAGATTTCATGGAGGGTGGAATCCAATTGACAAGTCTCTTCTCCAAATTTTTAAAGTTGTTTCCTAACAAATTTACACTGGATATAATAGTAGCAAAGCTCAACAAAGGCAAGTTCCTTTGCTACATTGGTTTGTGGCTCCTGATTGCAACAAC
>JALLPE010001232.1:0-12616 GCA_036940025.1 Conticribra weissflogii | reverse complement strand
CATCACAATGGGAGACATCATGGGGGGATGTTGCAATACAGAAGGAGATGTTGCATTGACAGGGAAGATGTTTATGGGCAAACATGAGGGTGGAATATTGCTGGGGGAAGTCTTGCTGTGACTTGCAGGAGGAGATTTTTGCCTTGCAGGGGAGACGTTGTACCATGATGAACATCACAGGGAGAAGCACCAGGCCTTGTGGGAGGAGGAACCACAGTTGCAGGGGGAAATTGCAACATGAGACATCACAGGAGGCGACAGCTTGGGAGAGTTGGTGAGAGACATTGTCAAGGAACATACATAACCCAAGGGGAGTTCAGAAATGTGGATAAATCAGTCTTGTTGATGATTATAACATACCAAATTGGACACTTGGTGCAGTGTTGAACCAGGAATACCTGAGAGTGGCCAGAACCTTACAAGACTGACAAAGGCCATAAATTTGATTGTGTGATATTATCATTAAGACTGTCCTTTCAGAAAGTCTCATATGTGACATGTCACATTGAGAGGGGAAACAATTTGGAGGGGGGTTGTGGGAGACATTGTAGAAGGGTGAAATTGTGGGACAAAATTGTGGGAGACCTTGTGGGGGGGAATAGCAATGTGAGATGTCACAAGAGGCAATGACAAGGGATGAAATCATGGGAGTTGTTGCAAGAAGAAATGTCAACCTGAGATAACACAGGGGGCAACAGCGTAGGGCAAAAACATGGGAGACATTGTTGGGGAAAATGGCAACTAGAGACATTGCAGGGGGACAATGGCATGGGGCAAAATTGTGGGAAACATTGCAAGGGAAAATTGCAACATGAGACACTGCAGGGGGCAACAGCATGGGGCAAAAAAGTGGCAGACGTTGAGGAGAAATGGTGATGTGAGACGTCATAGGGAGGCAATGGTGAAGGGCAAAACTGTTGGAGACATCAAGGGGGGAATGGCATTGCAAGAAATGATAGGGTGCAAGGGCACTGGGCAAAATTATG
This sequence comes from Conticribra weissflogii, assembly GCA_036940025.1. Taxonomy (NCBI): domain Eukaryota; phylum Bacillariophyta; class Thalassiosirophyceae; order Thalassiosirales; family Thalassiosiraceae; genus Conticribra; species Conticribra weissflogii. The sequence continues at coordinate 11,630 of JALLPE010001232.1, read as the reverse complement.
GAAGACATTGTAGGGAGCAAGGAAGGGGGGAAACTGTGGGAGATGCGGCATGAATCAATTTAAGGTTGCAGGGGGGACTCTGGGAGCAAGAGGTGTGGAGTGTTGTGATTGACATGTCTTTTTTGTGTAATTTCACTTAAAGATGTACCTTCAACAAAATCATGTAAATTTATTATCTAGTACCAACCACTTATAGATAAAACTGATTTTTTTACATGAAAAATTTGTGTGCTTCCATACACGCCAATTCTGTGTCAATGACCATATATTGACAGTATATATCTGAGATACCAAAGAAACATGATCAATGTCTACAAGAAAATGGCTATCCACATCAAACAAGACACAAATTTATCATTTTAGGTGTCAAAAATTGGGTATGTGGTCAGTGATTGACTGTTCTGGTATGCAGGAGGTATATGAAAGTCATTATACCTTATCAATATCAAAAATTACAGTATGCAATGTGGTGTATGAAAAATCTACTATACATGAGGTATAGGAAAAATGCTTTATACAGTTGTTATATAGCGACCTTGTTTTGCTGTGCAAGACAACTCTTAATAAGAAAGATAACCAATCCCTGGAAGGTACTTGTGAAGGAACTTGTTCAATTACCTTTTTTTTGCTCTTCAAGAAATCTCTAAAACAAGAAAAATACACCAGGGTCTGGAAAGTACTTTTGAAGGCACTCATTTGATCACATCTCCAATTCAGTATGCAATGTTGCAAATTTTTCTGCATCTTTAAAATATGAATGGTAATAATTGTATGCATATCATTCTGTGACACATTGTTATACAATGTGATACATTTTTGTGATACATTTTTGTGATACACTTTTTGTGATACACTTTTTGTGATACACTTTTGTCATACATGTTTTGTGATAAACTTTTTGATACTCTCTTACATTAATTATTACTACTGATACATTGTGATGTAATAATCTGTGATAGGTTGTGATGTTGCAAGTTCTTTGTCATGGCAAGTGTCAAAAATTGCATAGATAGAGAAGAAGTATTTAGCAAGCCAATGTAAGAGGGATAATTACTATTTTTTGTAGACCTTGAAAGTTGATCACTCCAACTAAATGAATGAGCCTCTGCAGAACCATGTAGCAGTTGCAGCAGTTGTGGCAGTCATGGTGGTTGAGGTTGAAGTGGTCAAAGGGTTGAAGTGGTCCAGGTGGTCCAGGTGGTCCAGGTGGTCCAGGTGGTTCAGGGGGTCCAGGGGGTCCACGGGGTCCAGGTGTTCCAGGCAGTTGATGTGGACAAGGGCGTCAAGGCATTTGAGATAGTTGAGGCAGTTGAGGCAGTCAAGGCAATTGGGGCAATTGCGGCAATTGGGGCAATCTGGGCAATCAGGGTGGTCAAGGTGGTCAAGGTGGTGGAGGTGGTGGGGGCAGTAGTGGTAGTGGTGGTAGTGGTGGTAGTGGTGGCAGTGGTCCGTGCAATACCACTGGATTGTCTGTCACCTCAATCTTGTTCAGTGGTGGTCAAAGCAGAGGCAACACAGTCAAACTTGTGACTGAAGTGTAGTTTCTGTTGTATGGACATAACATGATTGGCTTTGAAGCAAAGTGACAAAACGTTTTGAGCAGAACGAATCTTGAAAGGTTTTGGTCAGCCTTTAGCATTGGTCCAAAGGCAGTTTCTTCATTGGTGAATGACTTAAAGCAACAATATCCAAAAATGAGTCTCAAAGACACATTCTTGGCAATGCAATGGCTTGCTTGTTCCTGACTGATAGTATGAATTTCGGATTGTGGAAATATCATGATACAACAATCCTATATAAATAAAGGGACTACAATGAAAGAATTCAAAGTCTGAAACTGAACAAAATTGTGATGGACAATGTTCCAGAAGGCAATTTTTTATCTGTTCTATTGAAGTGTTTTGTTTCACAATCACAAGCCAAGAGCAGATCATGGAAAGAAATTCTATGATTTCAAAACAACAGTGCAGCAATGAAGTATGAATTTGCGCTTGCTCTACACAAAGAAAGATTGGTGCGGATCCATTTCAATGAAGACCCTGCAAGCACAACCGACTTGAAATTTTTCCAGGGCAGTGAACTCGGGAAGAAACACTTTTGGGATAAAGATTCTTTGTACCATCACATACCCCCAGAGAAAAAAGCTAATGGTGATAATATCTACTTGGCAGAACCAGAAATATTGCAACAACCAATTCGTTCAAGATATTCAAAGGAAGTAAAGAAGATCTTTGCCAGAGCAAAATCCAGTCAAGAATCATTTCACACCTGGCTGAAAAGTTTCAATGCGTTGAAGTATTGATTCCAATACAACAAAAAGCATCATTGGATGTGTATGGATGCGGCTGCTGTGATGATGCAGTATGATGTGGAGAATGGAAACCTCCTCTTTGAAATGGAGTATGGATTAAAAAGTACTAATTAACAATTAAAAAATTTTCATTCACTATCTGAAACCCTCCTCACAGAAAAGTTGTTGGGCATTAGATCCAAATATTGATGGTATGACAGAACCATTCAATGAAATTATCATGAATGTTTCAGTGCAGGAACTAAAAGGAATAACAAATTCCTTTATTCACTGGCAAAAGCTCCTACATTAACTAGATATCAGTGCAAAAAAAGAAAGTCAAATTGGAAAATATCTTGAAATACTTCAAGCTCAGACAAAACAAACCCAATACACTCCCAAACCTGGCTTCATTCTTCATTGAACTGATCATTACCATCATTGCCTGGCTTAGCTTTGATTCTTGTTCTTTGGGGGCTAAACTTTTTGTGGTAGGGACAATAAACCAATCATGTATCAAGTTTGTGAACACTGTTTTTTGTTGAGACTACTCCCACACTTGCAGCACTGGAAGCTTGAGATTTCCCATGGGAACATCGATTTTTCCTGGCACAAACCAACTGCTAATTGATCTGGAACCCTTATCTTCATCTCCATGCTTTTTTGCTTCCTCCTCCACAGCAAAACCATGCTTCATGTCATTGTATGATCCACCCTCACCACCATAGCAAGATTTGCCTTCTACAGAATGGAAAGAATGATATTCTTCATTGTGACAAGATCTTTCTGCTCTTCCTCCATTATAAGCGGAATGACTGCTGGAGCTTGAGTCAGAGGAGCTTGAGGAACTCAAAGGGGAAGAACTCAAGGTGCAACAGGATGAGGGTTGACAGGGTGAGGAGCAATTGAATGAGGAGTGATGGGATGAGGAGCAACAACAATGACTATGATTGGATCATTTGCTCCAGTTGTTGAGGAGGAGGTGGGGCAGGGACTCTTGGATTTATTTTTATGTTTCTTGACTCAATGGGAATGATCAGATTTGGATGATTCCAAAAATAAACAAAACAAACAGTTCAGTGTATTATTTTATTACTAAAACAAAACTTCAATTTCTCAGACAACACACAACTCAACTCACTGTCTGAATATCTCCTATTGTACCATTTACTGGAACGACTATAACAAGATGAGCTATGCCCAGCAGATTGCTGGGAAGTGCTGCTGTACGTTGCATTGTCACTTTGTATGGAGTAGTGCTTGCAAGACTTGGAACTCTTTTTTCTGTTCTGGAGAATAACAATCAGATTCTGATTATTCTGTTCATAAACCAATTATACTATGAATGGAAGTAACGGTAAAAGAAAGTAAAAGTTTTAAGTTGACAGCAAATCCTATTAACCTTCAGACATCCTCATAGGGTCCTGGGTCCTATTCACTTGAGTTACATGATGACCATGGTTGGTCTTTCCCATCCATTTTTCTCCAAGAAACACTTGTAGGTCTTCCTAATGGCAAAAAGAAGAAAAAAAGAGGAAGAATTAGAGAAAAATATGAAAGGTGTCAAAATAAGAGACTCGCCACATCCACCCAGCACTGCACCAAAACGGTTCTTAGTTGCCTCAGTGCATACATTTGAATCTAAATCCTCTTCAACACCATCAACTGAAACCTGAAAGGCAATAAAATTTGTCAGCTGCTGTGTTTCCTCAACTTGGTTTGATGTGATGTTCCTCTCTTTCACTCCATAGGCAAGTGAAAGCTGATAAATGTCAATAGCATGCTGATCATTTGACAAAAGAATTTTATAGTTGAATTGACTGTTGTAGCATGAAACAACTTCAGGAAATTTAAGGACAGTAGTAGATGGACAACCTGTCAATGAATTCACAGTCCCTTTGTGTAGCAATTGTGGATTGGATCTCCCCCAATCTGAGAATCGATCTGGTCCGCCATCACTGAAATATTATTGCAAGAAGACATTGCCAATGAAAGGAGTGATTGGAATTCCATAAAAATTGAATTTCTAACCACAGCCCCATTGTACTTGTGATCCTGAAATAGTCAAAGATAGATGGGTCTGTTAAGCACACTGTTGATTGCCATAATAATGGTATAGCATTGATGCTTGACTGTGGCTTGATGAAATTTGTTTCCAAGCTCAAATTCACAGTGTGGGGTATGGAGGACATAAACTCCCTATTATTCTTCTTGTTATCAAAATTAAAAATCGTGATTTCATTTATGAAGTTTCTTTTAGATTTAGGCAAGATAATTGGGATGTGTTGGCAATGTTGTGGCTGGTTTTTCTCATAGTTGGACTGATTATTGCCTTTGTTGCATTTGAAGTTTTTGATTCATCCAGAAAAATCAGGGATGCCACAATCTTTGGAGGAAAAGATTCAAATTTCTTATCCAGAAATTCAAACGGCTGGGCGTTGGATTGGCTTACATTGTTGAAGTACTTGGGAGGTGCCGTGAAGTTGGTCCACCAATGAATTTTTGCCAGTTTCTCTTATTGTTTTGATTCTGGCATCAAATTCTACCAGGAAAGAAAACAAAGCAGCTGTCATACCCAGCAATTCTTGTAAACCTTGTTGAAGTCAACTGAGTGTCAGTAATGTAGGAGCAAACAATCAAAGTCAGTCTAAACTTATCCTCTATACTCTTTTTGGATGGAGGAGGTTTGGCGGTTTTGCTCTTTTCCTCAAGGTTGAGATGTATTCTGAATGGTGGGATTCTTCTGCCAACATTTTTCCAGTACTAGCCATCAGCTCAATTACATAAGAGCAATATTTTATGGTATGGACAAAGTAGTTGAACAATATGATGTTTTTATTAGTGGTGCTGGGGGCACCGCTAGTCTTTTTTTGATAGCTTGTGTATGATGTGTAGCAGATTTCTAGGTTGGCAGATACTCTTTTTCATTACCCCTTTTTCAGGGGTACCTTACCCCTAAAAGTGTAATTACCCAGGTAACACCTCAATTACCACAGTAATCAAGTTTGTTACCCCAAAATTTATTGGGGGTAACGGGGGTAATTAGTAATGGACAAAGTGGAGCATGAGGATGCAATTGATCACAATGAAATGTGTTTGTGTGTGTGTTGATTGTGTTCTGTGCATATAATGTTCAGTTCATGTTAGAAATTTGAAAAATTTGGAGCACCAAGTAAATAAAAGCTGATAGTTGATATTCATTTGTTCAGATGCTCATGACTCACAGAGGGGTAATGGAAATATTACTTGTTGACCATTACTCAAATTTGGGTAACAACATTACCCCTCAAAAAGGGGTAATAAAGAGTAACTGAGGGGTAATCCAGCATTACCTGGGGTAACTGCCAACCTAGATGTGCTGCATTTTCTTATGCATTTACTAAATCCTTCCAACTGCAAACCTTGGAACTAATGCAAAGCTTGATTTGTGATCTACCCATATGAAGGAGTTCACCCACCATGGTTGCTCATTTTTGAAAAAGCATCATTTTCCTTAAAGGGGTAAGTTTGATCATAGAAAAATAGGATATGGTATTGTGGATTGGAAGAACTACTTTGGGATCAATACTATATGTGCAGAGGATAAGAACAGAGAAAAGTTGATAGACAGACTCTTTTACTCTTTTTCAACTAGCAATATCAACACAGATCATCTAACAAAGGAATCCATCATAGAGCTTGTGTTAGGTGGTTTCCACTCTTGTCCTGCTTTTGGATCTTGGTTCTTACTTTGAACAATCCACAGTGAAGAAATTCGTGGTGTTGTTACTATTTTGCTAGTTTTGCATATTCTACAACTCTACCAAGTCATAACATCTAATTACCAGGATGTGAGAATTTTTGAAAAAGAAAAGCTTGCTGTATTTATGCCAATGAGTTTTTAACACTTTGAATTCAAATCTGGTAATTGAATTTCTTGACTACAATTTTGCATTGGAAATATTTGCTTGTGTAGAATCCAATGATAAGACCAGCTACCAAAATAAAACTATATTGAGGGGAAATTCTAGCCCCAATGATCAATGAAAAGAATCATAGTCTAACTATGTGTGGTAAAATTTTATGATGAAATTAATCACATTCAGGATTATTATTTTCGTTTTGAGTCAAAGCTTAGTCTATCATTTCTGAAGATTTCTGATGAGTTGATGTTTGCTTGCAATGCTGGAAAATAACAAGTGGGGTATAGGAAGTTGGATCAAGCATTGGGATCAATGGTGACTTGTCTAATCTATCTTTGACTGGAGTTGAGAAATTTACTAAAGCGTACAGCTTTCCTTTAAATAAGCTATAATCATAAAATCCCCAAAAGAGAGGGAGACATAAGGATGACATCTAGACAGTTAGTTCCATGAGAGCAATGGTCATTATATTGGAATCATGATAATTGCACAAAGTACTTTGAGCATCAAGGGCATTCATAAACCCTATGTTCGAGTTTTTGATCATATTATACAAGATTATATTACATTTAAATTACATTCTTCCATTGCTGCAAAAGATGTGTTGATGTGCTTTATTTCACTGAATATCATTGATTGTATTAAATATATCTAAAATGTTAGTCTATGTATGAGTATTTTCAATATTCTGTTAATGTATAACTTGCTTCTATCATTATAATCATTCATTTGTATCTTGCATGAGACAAAAGAATCTAGAATCTATAGTCATTATTATCATGTTGGCTTTATGATCATGTATATTGTATTTGGAACTGGGTATTGAACCTGTTTATCTATTTGATCAAATCATTTTAAAACTGCTTCTATGAGTTGACAACATTGCAATGTGTTTGATGTTTGAATTACACTTAGTGATTACATAGATGGTTCTTAACAATACTTCAAGCAGTAATCAGTGGTATTTCAATTGTAAGCTGCGCTACAAGAAAGACATCCTTCCATTCTGCAATGATCTTGTTGATTAACGATTGCAATCATTGGAATTAAGAAATACTCTGCAAGGTTATTGGGCTTGTTGAGTGAGTTGATGATATATCTTTGCTGTAGGCTTTGCTTAGATAACTAACAAAGTGCACATGATAGAAAAGCAATTTGATTTATAATTCTTGAACTAATGATATATTTTTAGTAGGTACAGAACCAAATATCAACATTTGCATCAGCATCAGTATCTATCAATGGCATGTTTTTATCCATTTTCTCTCTCTCTTTGGTGTATTAAGTATCAGCTGATGAGTTAATACCAACATTTGTATTAGCACCAGTAACTATCAATGACATTATTTTTATCCATTTTCTGTCTCTTTCATATATTAAGTATCAGCCAATAAAATTCTTCAGTGCTTTTTGTTCAGAGCCAAAACTAGACCTTGAATTTTAACAGACCCCACATGTTAAAACTAATTTTGTAGTTTTTTATTTTGTATCACAGATGCCTGGTGAGGTTTGCTTGGACAGAAGTTATGGTCATGGCAAGGTGGATCTTAGGGGAAGCTGTCATCAATTGCATTGAAAAAAATGAAGCCATTGCTTGACTGAAGTTGAATCTGAACTAGAGTTTCCAGTGTTTCAACTTTGAGGAGATTTTACAGATTGCAGGCATGTACCAAATTCTTCCAAGAAGCAGCAGCACTGTATTCATTGTCACTACAAGAGGGTTGCAGAAAAATAGAAAGAAGACACCGTGGAAGGCAGTCAAAACAACAAAAATTTGAGGCATCTTTGATTTGTATTTGTGCTGTAATTGCTTTGAGGAACACCACTGTTGTAAACAATATATTTTAATATTTTTCTATTTGTTTTGATTAAACAACTCAAAAAATATTGTTTTTCTCAACATTTCATTTTTGGCAACATGATTACTATCATTCATGGCTATGCTGGTGTTATTGGTGTTACTATGTAAATTAGTTTTGAATGCAATCAACCACAATATACAACCCTTTTATTGAGGGCCGAATGACGTCATCAATGAATTCTGGTTTGAATTCATACGGTTGTGATAATGCTTTGTTGTTATTTATATTTTGTTGTGATTTGGCCAAGATCATGAGATAAATCACAATATCTCATTTATAAGAAAATAGGCTGCTAGCTGGCAATTTTAGTACCTGTAGTAATAGCTGTCTGTGAAGGCATATCATTATTTTTGTTTTTATTTTTGAATTCTTCAATCAGTTGGTTTTATTATTACTAATTATTACTAATCAGGAGAAAATGTCTCATTTGTTCCTTTTACAATGCAAGTTTGTTGATGTAACTCTGGAATCAATCAATTCCTAACTCAAGAAATCAACAACATCTGCAAGTTTGGGAGGAGGAACTGATTCTGATTCCATTTGCAAGGAGATTGATCCTGAGGATGTAGGGGCCACAACACCGTGTGGCTGGTTGGCTGCCATGAATTCAGACACTACTCTGAATGTACCTTCTCCAATACAACTTCTCTGATGCACTTTTCTGGTCCAATTTCTTCCATGTAACTCTGGGATGAATCAATTCCAAACACAAAAAATAAACAAGATCTGCAAGTTTTGGAGGAGGAGCTGATTCTGATTCCATGTGCAAGAAGATCGATTCTGAGGATGTAGGGGCCACAATACTGTTTGGTCAACTGGCTACCATGGATTAAGCCCCTACTCTGAATACAACTTTATCAATACAACTTCCCAATCAACTTCTCCAATGCAACTTCTCCAATAAAACTTTAGAATCAATCAATTCCAAACCCAAGAAATTAACAATATCAGCAAGTTTGGTAGGAGTAACTGATTCTGATTCCATTTGCAATGAGATTGATGGAAAGTTTTAGGGGCCTCAACACCATGTGGCTGGCTGGCTGCTATGTATTCAGCCATTACTCTGATTGCAACTTCTCCAATGCAACTCCTCCAATGCAACTCTAGAATCAATCAATTCCAAACACAAGGAATCAACAAGACCTGCAAGTTTGGGATGAATAGCTGATTATGATTCCATTTGTAAGGTGTTTGATCTTGAGGATGCAGGGGCCACAACACTCTGTTGCTGGCTAGCTGCCATGGATTCAGCCCCTACTCTAATTGCAACTTCTCCAATGCAACTTCTCCAAAGCAACTCTTGAATCAATCAATTCCTAACCCAAGAAATCAACAAAATCTGCAAGTTTGGGAGGAGGAACTGATTCTGATTCCATTTGCAAGGAGATTGATCCTGAGGATTTAGGAGCTGCATAACCATGTGGCTGGCTGGCTGCCATGTATTCAGACACTACTCTGAATGTACCTTCTCCAATACAACTTCTCTGATTCAACTTCTCTTATGCAACTTCTTCAATATAACTCTGGGATCAATCAATTCTAAACCAAAACAATCAACAAGATCTGCAAGTTTTGGAGGAGGAACTGATTCTGATTCCATGTGCAATTAAAATGATCCTGATGATGTAGGGGCCACAGTACTGTGTTGCTGGCTAACTTCCATGGATTCAGCCCCTATTCTGAATGCACTTCTCCAATGCAACTTCTCCTATGCAACTTCTCCAATGCAACTATCCAATGTAATTTCTCCAATAAAACTCTTGAACCAATTAATACCAAACCCAAGAAATCATCGAGATCTTCAACTTTGGGAGGAGGAACTGATACGTTTTTATTTGCAAGGAGATTCATGCTGAGGATATAGGGGCTGCAACACCCTGTGGCTGGCTGTCATGGATTCAGACCCTACTCTGATTGCAACTTCTCTGATGCATTTCCTTCAATTAAACTCTGGAATCAATCAATTCCAAACCCAAGTACTCAAGAAGTTCTGCAAGTTTGGGAGGAATGACTGATTCTGATTCCATTTGCAAGGAGATTGATTTTGAGGATGCAGTTGCTGTGACACTGTGTGGCTGGCTGGCTGCCACGAATTCAACCCCTACTTTGAATGCCACTTTTCTATTGCAACTATGAAATCAATCAATTCCAAACCCAAGAAATCAACAAGATCTGCAAGTTTGGGAGGAGGAGCTGATATTCTTATATTATTTGCAAGGAGATTAATTATGTGTATGTATGAGCTACAACACCTTGTGGCTTGCTGGTTGCAATGGATTTAGCCCCTTATCTGATAGTAATTTCTTGATGTATTGGGTTCTCTGGGCTGGTGTGAGTTGTATGTTCAAAATACGAGAATTACTGCTACTCCTACTATCAATGTGTATTGATTATTTGCATTATTTCATAAATATATCAGTAAGATTATGTTGAATATAGAGTGTAATGATGTTGAGTTCTTCCTTCTCTGTTTAGTTATTCTCTCTGTCTGTTCTATGCATTGTGATGTGTTGTGTTGTTGTTGTGGTTGGCTGGCATGAAATCCTTGATGCCGTACACAAGCAGAATTTGTGGCTACACAATGTGTTTACAGAGTGGAGTACATGTGGCCAATGACCAAAAGGGCAATTTGAGAATGAAACAGTGTGACAAAAGCAAACTGGAGACATACATATTATCCTTTGAAATCGACATTTAGACAACTTCTCCTACTACAATGCTATCTTGAAAGTAACAAATATATATATATATATTATATTATATATATATATTATAAAGTAGTAAAGTTTCAATGTTGAAAATTCAATATCGCCTGGGTCTAGGTACTAGGTACAATGTATTCATATATTGGGTGAATTGCAAAATACAACACACTTGAAACTTATCAAAAATTTCTCTCTTGTATTTGGCTCTTTGGAAGATTGCATACATATTATTAAGCATGCCAAGTCCAAAGGATGGAAGTACATTACCTATTCTTCACATGGTAAAGTACATGAAAATAATGTAAAATCTTACTGTCCATAATCCAAAAAAAGGTCATAAATTGCTAGTGTGGAGCAGAGTATTGTAAAGCCATTTTAGTTGATGAAATCAATTTCAATAACATTCTCCACAAAACAGTAGGATGGTAAGGTAGGGGGTCGCAGAAAAACAAGAAAAACTATGGCGTGACATCCGTTTTCTGTTCACTTTATCTCTATAATGTAAGGGACTACTGTAAAGTATGGTAGGAAGTCAAAATCCAGTCCACAGAGTTGTTCTTTGCATTCTCAAGGATGTGTTCTATCCAGATGAGTTTTTAATCAGCAGTCACAGTGTTTAAAGAGGAGAGACAAAACTAGATTGGAAAGAAAAACAATGTCATCACTATACTGTGAGATAGGTGCATATGTATTATGACCAGTAACCAGTACAAGTTTAATACTGGTTTTTGTGGATGTGTTACATCACAACAAGAAACCCTTTATTGCCCTGATTTTCACCCTGTGTCTTTTCAGTAACATGATTAATTCTGAATATGAACATCTCTGACCCAACAAACTTCTCAAGCACAACATTCTCTTTCCAAGGCAC
>JALLPE010001231.1:0-19669 GCA_036940025.1 Conticribra weissflogii | reverse complement strand
AATGCTGTTCAATGGCACAAAAGAGCACTGCGAAACATAAGATCTAATAAATGTTGACAAATGCCCAAAAAACATTAGTTGGGGGGCGTCACTCTACTGTGATGACGTTATCACGGTGTATGACCATGAATAATGATGCCGACATAAATAACAAGGTGGGAAAATATACTTCAAGCGTTCTTGCCATTATACAATGCACCCTATAAGACGCTGAACTCCTTCAAATGAATTGCATGACAGTAAGTGCTTGTCATTCATGGAACACTTCTTATTTTATTCTTTCTTCATCATCTGCATAGATTCTTACAATCGAATAACAATGTTTCTAAACAGTTCACAACCTCTCTCTATCTTAGAAGAGAGAACACAAGGAAGCAAACAAACGAATAACTGCAGTGTCTTCACTACCCAGAGTCATATCAGTCAGAATGGTCCTCAAAAGATATCTTTTATGCTGGCACGGTAGAAAGACGCCTTCTTCTCCTGCAACATTCTTTCGACATTCCTCGCTGAGGTGTTCTTCTTGAGCAACGCCCGCTTAAAATTTTTCAATGCATGCAAAAATTCATTTTCCTTGTGTTGCTTTAACCCATTTACACCGGAATTCATCAAGGTACTGTGATTCATTGCTCGAAGAAATGCCTCCTCACGTTTCTTCGCAAGCAGCTGCCTTTCTTTCATCTCAAGTGCAGACTGGGTTACCATCTTCATTTTCTCGTAGGTCTCCTTTTTCAAGCTTTCTCCGTTCTTGGGAATAGCCTTAATCGCTGCCTGCATTGACCTATGGAATGCAGTCTTCTGATAGTCATTCGAATTTGTTGATACTGTTTTCTTGTCTGCGGATGATTGCTTTGTTTGTTGCATGATAGCATGGAAACTAGCTGCGATGTTCACACTCACAGAGTGAGCCAGAGATCCAGCATGAGCAGGTCCCTCACTTTTTTTGTGTAATGGCGTAGGACATTCTTCGTCAAAGTTTACACATGACACTGGTGTCCATTCCTCATCATAGCATGTCATGTCATCATGATCGCAGCACACCGGGGTACAAAACCCTATTGATTAATAATGAAAAATGATCAGTGAGTGGATATGATATTGAACAGGATAAGAAAATCAATTTTTAGCTAACCTGGGTAATCCTGTGTACCTCCACATTTGATTTCACCTTCCATGCACGGACATCCACCGGCGTCTAGGGAAATGCACATCACATTCCAATATTCGTCAAAACATGGTTCCTCGGTTGTCAAATCGCAACAAATGGAGCTGCACCATCCTGGAAATAAGTCAAAATGAAAAGTTTTACCGATTTAAGTTTTGTCAGATTTATAACAAGTAATGACAATGAAACAGAGCGAGCATTAGAATAGCAAAATTCACGTACCAGGGTAATCTCCTTCGGCACCGCACTTCTCCATTCCTTCACCACATGGGCAACCACCGTCAATGTAGGAAGCACAATATGGTTGAAAATTTTCATCATAGCAAAATTCCTCAGTGGATTCATCGCAGCAAACCATTGTGCAATAGCCTGTTGATGCATTATTTGCGCAAAGTAATGGCATCAGTATCAACATGGTTTGAAAAAAAGTAGAATCGACAAAATCAATCAATAAACGTACCAGGGTAGTCGTCAGTGGCGCCACATTTCATTTCATCGGGCCCACATGGACATCCTCCGTCAGAGTAGTCAGCACAATATTCTCCTTTAGTCCAGTCGTAACAATATTCCTGATCTTCGGTGCAGCATACGCTCGTGCAATAACCTTCACGTGATCATTGTACATATGCATGTAAGATTGAAAAGTGAAACTTAAAAAGTGTACGAATGCCATTGAACATGCTACGTACCTGGGTAATCATCGTAAGCCCCACATTTGACTTCACCATCTTTGCACGGACAACCGCCATCGGAATAGGCTGCACAATAAACGCTACCATCATCACCATAACAATATTCTTGCCCGTCTTCACAGCATAATTCAGTGCAATAGCCTAGGGTTTGAAACCAGGATTCATGTGACATGATGGGATAAGCTTCGTCAATTTTGACTCAGACGAGCACAATTGGGACACGGGTGTTTTCAATTTACTCAATAACGAACTTACCCGCATAACCTTCGCTGGCACCACATTTGATCTGGCCTTCAGGACAACTACAACCTCCGTCTGATATTAAAGCACATGACTCTGGCTCCCACGTTGTTTCGGAGTAGCAGGTTTCTTCGGTCGAATCGTCGCAGCATATAGGAGTGCAAAAACCTTGAAAGAACCGGTTTTTGTGAGAAGTAAAAACGAGTCACGGTAAGAACAAATAACATAAAATCTTGGATGCAGTTGAAATGAGCATGTCATTGTACATCCTACCTGCATAGCCATCATATGATCCACATTTGACTTCTCCCTCCGAACAAGGACAACCACCATCAGAGATCAAAGCGCAATACTCTGGCTCCCACGTGTCTGAAGAGTAACATGTTTCTTCGGTGTTGTAATCGCAGCATATGGAAGTACAATATCCTAAGTGGGAAGAATGCGTCATAAATGAAAAATAGACGAAAGCGGATTAGTTTTTACGATGAAACGACACTGAAACGGATCTGATTTTGACCACATACCTGCGTATCCAGGAAATGCCCCACATTTAGTCTCTCCTTCCGGGCAAGGGCAACCACCATCGGAGATCAAAGCGCATGACTCCGGCTCCCAAGAATCCGAGAAACAAGTTTCTTCGGTAGCATCATCACAGCATACGGGAGTGCAATATCCTGAAAATATTTCGGACAAGTAGTCGACATGTAGGGATTTAGCTCTGAAGACAAGAATCATCATCATAATCAGATTCTGATCGCATACCTGCATACCCAGGAAAAGCTCCGCATTTAGTCTCTCCTTCCGAGCAAGGGCAACCACCATCGGAGATCAAAGCGCAAGACTCTGGCTCATACGTATCGGTGGAATAGCAAGTTTCTTCGGTAGCGTCGTCGCAGCACAAAGAGGTGCAATATCCTAAGACATCAATAATTGAACCAAAGCAAAGTAAGGTACTCTGTAAAGTGTATCATATTGATCGGAACACGACTTCGGACCAAATCTTGCACACAAACCTGCGTATCCGTCATAACCACCGCATTTCACCTGTCCGTCTGGGCATGGGCAGCCACCATCAGAGATCAACGCACATGACTCTGGCTCCCACGTGTCTTGAAAATAACAAGTTTCTTCGGTTGAATCGTCGCAACACACCGAAGCACAGTAACCTAATGATCGAAGGGTAATACGGAAACCCGGTATGGGATGAGTCACATAGATATGGATCAAACAAATCTATGAACCCGATGCGTTCGCTTACCACTCCAACCATCATAATATCCACATTTAACTTCTCCGTCTGGACAAGGACAGCCTCCGTCGGTATAGCGGGCGCAGTACGAAGCTTCACCATTCGCGTCATAGCACGTTTCTTCGGTAGAGGAATCGCAGCATAGAGTAGTACAATAGCCCGCCCTAAGATTTTCACAAAGACAGCATGTAATTTGAAACGTCAGACACACTCATGAATCATCAGAGAGCTTCGAATACTGTTGTTATCAACACACCAATAATCAGTACCACCGCACTTGATCTCTCCATCGTCGCAAGGGCAACCTCCTTGAGTAAAGTTTGCACATGATACCGGTACCCAATCCTCAGAGTAACAAGTTTCTTGGGTGTAATCGTCGCAGCAAACTGGGGAACAATATCCAAAGCCACCATAGCTTGGGACACATTTTTCTTGTCCTTCGGGGCAAGGGCATCCTCCAGATTCGATGTCCGCGCAGTAGGACGGGTTGCTTTCGTCATCAAAGCATGTCTCGTATCCAGCTTCGCAGCAGAGGGTTGTGCAGTAGCCTTTGATCAATGAAAGAAATATTAACGTTTAGCCATAAGCTCTGAACAAAACAAAATATTCACGACTCCAGAACCTATTACCTGTCCAATAATCGTCACCACCACATTTGACTTCGCCTTCTTGACATTCACAACCGCCCTCAGAGATGTTGGCGCAATAAGAAGTCCCATTTTCGTCGTAGCAGTATTCCTCGATACCCCACTCGCAATCAATGATGGACGAGTTGGCGGTCCTTAACGCCATCGCATCTTTCTTCGCCGCTGCAGCGTACGTCACCTGGAATAAAACATTTGTAATCATAATTTGTTATTATTTATTATTCATGACGGAAAATATGCAGATGCGATATTATTGTGAAAAAATCATTCTTGCTTAGGGGGCAATGCGAGTTAAACAGCCCAAAATATAGAATAACACCTTTTAACAGTGGGGATCAATGTGGTTACTTTCTTCGTGTTGGATTGAGCTGACCGACAACGAAATATATATTTGTTGACCATAGATCATAAAGCGCAACGGCGACCTTGAATCAGGCCACGAGATGCACAAAGTCTAATATCACCGCATGCTTATCGCATCCAGCGTCCTCGGCTGGATATCTAGTCATCGCTCAGCTCTCAACTCACCGGATCCATGAACGACGGCAGTCGGAGGTTTTCGCTTGCGGCAGCACTGGCCGCGACAATGCTTAGCGCGAATAAGTTCGCTATCTTCATAGTTGTGCTTTCGTATGAAGCTGTTTCACAATTATGAAAGAAGCACAAGAGTGATTATATTTTATAACAGAGACCCTTGGTCTTGGATTGTTATTGTTTCTCTGATATATCTGTACTATGGTATGTACGCTTTTTTTGATGACAGGGGAAGGGTGCTACGCAGCAAGGGCAACGCTGTTAGTGCAAGGATGGTACGTTAGTACGATTCCTTGTGTGTCCTAAAGATACAAAGATATGTTGGAGCTATCCGAAAACTGTGACAGCAATCACAATTGCCTTGATATCCTCCGTATGATGTGCTGGGTGTTAACAGCCGCCATATGTTCATGTGTGGCTGTGGTGGAGCCATTTGTTATGAGTGTCCCATGCAGGTCATCACTTCTCAAGATATATATATTTTTAAAAATAATGGTGGAGGCAAATATGTCATCGTTGCTGCAATGAAATCATATAATATTACTATATTCATTATTTTTATTTACAATTTTGCTTGATTGATCAAATGCCAACTGCTACTTATGTTGGAAGAGGAGATGTATGCCCAACAGCAACTCTCCCAAATCCACTGTTTTGTGTACCAAAACTCCATCCAATTGAGCACACTGAATTATCTGCATCAAACTTTCATAAAGGCAGTGCCAAGATTTCTCCCATTAGAAGGAAACAATAAAATGTGTAGTTCAAGCATCAAATATTGAACAAAACAAATCAAACTAAAGTTGCACATCCTGATATCTCCCAAAGGCAGTTGGCTAAGCTGTTGAACATTCCCAGGGTATGATTGGTCAAATGGATCAAGAATGAAGCTATGTTGAAGGACTTAAGAAATTTCATTGCACTTGAAGTATCTCATGGGAAGAAATCACAATTGGATCATAATGAAGAAGATTTCTTAAAATGGATTTTCAACAAGTGCAGATGGTATAAAAGTAATTGTAGGGACACTCATTCTTTAAGATTCAAAATTATGCCTCACCTTCAAGGGCAAGTCTTTTATGGCAAAGTCATCTTGCGTGCATAGATGTGTGAAAAGACATAATATCATGCAATGGTTGGCAACAAGAATATCTTCAAAAAGTCCTCATGAAGTATTGAGTATGGGAGATGATTTTGGTTGCCATTGTAGGAAAGTATTGAGAGAAACAAAGGTTGGTAGTGTCACATTGTGTTTGTTTCAATTTTATCCTATGTGATAATATTTTGTTGTTATTTTTGTAAAATTTGCATCATTATTACTGCCAATGGTGACAAATAGTCTTCCCTTATTGTTTCCAAAGGGGCTCCTAATGGAAGGGTTGCTAGAAACGACTTGTTGCATGTGGATAGCAGAGAATTTTATTCATGTCAAAAAAGTGCATGGATGAATAAGTTCATGATCATAAAATGGGTTGATAATGTTTTATCACCATTCATATCAACAGCAGCATATGGCACAAAGCCAATTCTTTTTTTAGACTTATATTGCTGTGACATGATGGCAAGTGCTGTGAACAAGATTGAAAAGTTGGGAGTCCAGGTTTGATGTAGGTTTTATAAACTATTAAAAGGGAATTTTTGTACCTTGTGGGATGAATGGTTTGTGAATGATTGTCTGGATGTTGATGGGACAGTAAAGTGCCCTGCAAGAAATCAAATTGCAAAATGATTGTAGTTGAGATGTCAACAGTTTCAAAAAGTTAAGTTTACAATTCATGATTGCGTAGTCCTTTGAATTGGTTTGAAAAATAATAATAAAGTTATACCATCTAAAGATAATCATTACTCCTTTTGATTAATTGATGATAATGATATTTCTATTTTATCATATACCATCATCAGTCAATATTATTTTACTTTATGACTCTCGCTAACACACTTAATACATTTTCCATCACGCTTTCATTCAACACTTTCATTGCATTGACATTTATGTGAACACTTCAAGCCAGGTACAATGATTGCACGTACACAATAATCCATGTTACAGTGAAAAAAATTCTCCATCTATTCCATTTTGAGCGTGCATTTTCCCAGAAGATTAAATGTTACAGCAGAACAGTGGTGATTAAAATATAGTATATCTACATGATAAACCAAAATGAGAATAAACTTACAAACAGCTGCCTTCATAACAAAACTTCAAAGGTTGATGAGGGTTGGAATGTTTGATTGTTGGAGGTGTGGAGGCAATTTCTGTAACACAATGAATATGCTGGAGAGATGAGTATAATTATTTGCACATGTTACATGTATGGAAGTCATTGCTAGATATACTAGGTAAAACGAAATTTTGTCTGTTGTGAGTTTGACATAAAATTTGTACTATTTACAGACTAATCCAAAAGTGAAAATTGTGACCATTAGCCTACATCATTTAAATACCAAAACTTCATTCATATTTGACAATCAAAATTGATTGAATTTCCTCTGTGAGATTTTCTATTACAAAAGACCTTATTCTTGGTCTCTTACAATTCCCTCAGATTCCTTCCAGAATCAGGTCAGAAGATGCTGAATGTAGTGCTCTGTATACAAGCCAGTGGTAAGGTACATAACTGAGAATCTCTCCAAGGATTTGAAGGAGGATGAGCCACCTACAAGTTCAAATTGAGCAACTAGTATAATGAAAAACATACTCTCTATTTGTATGAGAGTGGGGTTTTCTACATCAAATGGATGATGACCTGCAAGATTCTATCATGAGATGGATTTCAACAAGAAGTACAATACTTCTATTCTTGAATTTGCTCCGGCAGTAGAAGGGAATTGTCAAGTAAATGAAGCATTTTTATATGTCATATATGGACAGAATAAGTTATAAACCAATATATCATCCCTAAAATACTTGTAGAGTAATGTCTAATGCCAAGGTATGATACATGTTCAATGAAATTACAATACACATATATTTAAAATCCCCTGTGTCCTAATTGGTCAATCAAGTCACAAATTTACACAAAAAGTAGCTTTGCTGTGCTAAGACAAATTTTACTTTCCTGGCATGGAAAATAAGGCACATCACTAAAATGTTGGTATTCTCAGTTTGTTAATGATTTACCAGACGCATATGATGAGTATTGTGTGAATTCTTTTGGAAATACAAGTAGAATTTATGCTTCTACATGATGTGTAAATTTTTTTAGTATTGAAGTCATATATAGAATTTCATAAGGGAACTCTGCACAACCAACCTCAATGGACAACAGGTTTTTGATGCTGTATAGTTACAACCAGTCTGTTTCTGTTATTTCTACACTCTTCCAACACTCTTCCAACACTCTTTCAGCACTCTTTCAACACTCTTCCAACATTTGCAAACATTCTTCAGGAGTTTGTTCCTAGAAAAATACCAAATTTTATTTTTCTTTGCAAAATGTAAAAATCATGTCTTAACTTGTCAAAGGGGAAGAGATAATGGTCATACATTAGGGGATTGTATTTACATTGATATGGAAGACCACATACCATAGTAGTCAATTACGTCATATCATATTATGGATGCTTTGTGTACATTATTGTCAATAGCTTTGTAATGCAGTCTAACTCCATACTCCATCCTGTGAAGAAAAAAGAGAACAAGCACAATGGTGTCAAAGCCTATACATATGGATATGATCTGACTATCCTATCTTCTGTCAAATCAATAAATGTAATCTGAACAGGTGCTTTCAATTCTATGTATTCCACTGAAAAGATCAACTGGGTGTAAGAAGCTAAAGCAATGTTTCATTATCAAGCTAGACAAACAGAGGCATTGATGGGAGATTGCTCTTGTCCTGTCTTACTGCTAGTGTCAATTGTAAAACCTCAATTCCAGGGGTTTAATTAAATTGGTATTGAATTCCAAGAAATGATATCAAGTTCATTAAATGAGTAAGGCTCTTCTTAGCTCTGGTTCCAACACTAATTTTAGGATTTCTATACTAAAACATTTTACTCTTCCTGAAAATCATCAAAATCTTCAATGAGTGGACATTTTAATATCTTTTTGTTGAAGTCATCATCAGATGATTGTGAACATGATGTCCATCTTGTGGACAAAACTTCATTTTTACATTCATGAGAACTGTGGATTCAAATAAATGTTTGGTGTGTTTGGATCTTGCTTTTCAATGTTTTTAACAATACAAGAGAAAAGACATTGAACGTTAAAGATTAATACATCAAGATTAGATTGTATAAAATATAGATCTACAAAATGGAAACTAACACAATTAAAATTGATCCAATTTATTCCTTTTCAAATCTAGTTGAGATTGTGTTGTCAATGATGTGTGATGTTCATCATGTTTGAGTTGCTGTCCCTCTCACCAATAAGTAGCATGTTTTTAAAAATGGTTATGATAAAATGAACAGCATGATAATTTACCACTTAAATATTCATACAGAGTCTTGACAATGATAAGAAGTGAATCTGATTCTTTTTGCTGATTTGCTGCTCCAATTATTTAGGGATTCTTGATCCAGTACAAAATTTTGATGAAATCACTGTTTTGGTATTCAAATCAGTATAAATATTTAGCTGAAAAATCAACTATAAATGTCAAAAAACATTCTGATTGAGAATTAACCCCACAGGTTTTATGCAAGCATTCCAAAGAATCTGGATCATATTTCATGTGATAAATTAGTTGCTATTTTCATTGAAAATTGGTACATCACAAACATGTCCATTATATTTTTGTGCTGTCTTTATTTTCATAAATTTCATAAGTCCTCTTGATTTGATATTCCAAATCTTCAATTTTGAAAAATGGAAATGATCAAAATCAATTCAGTTCAACAATTCAATTGCATTTGTCTTGATTTTTAAATTGATAATAATCATCTATTGTTAAAATTAGTTTAGTCAAACTGGAGGCATCAATTGGAAATTTTATAGTTCCTATTTATGGGAATGTCTCTTCTGATAAATCAGGGGGAGAGCATTTGAGGAGAAATGGACTTTGTAGAATCCCCTGTGTTAGTCTAAAAAATAAGAGATGACAGTCCTACAAAAGTTGCTTGTAATCTTTGATATTCTTTGTTATCATATCATCATATAATTATGTTGCAAAGAATATGCCTAAGCTGGAAATTAATCAGGCATGTGTCCTTTTGCAGGTTGACCAATTTTGTTCAGAGTTTTATCAAGGGATGGAAGCTTTGATGGGGAGAAATCCTTTTTTATGAGTGTGAATATGATCCCTCGTGTCTCTACCCCCTGATATTATTCTTTGAAAATAATGCCACGATTTTTTATTGCATGCAGCATGTTTTTAACAAACCTGCCATAGAGCGATGCTGACGTCTGGACATCGTATCCAGACTTGTACCTCTCATTTGAGACAGCTCCATTGAAGTTGATACATGATTCAAATCCTTGACATCAGTCGGGGAGAAACAGTAGGTACCTCCTATTATTAGTACCTAATGAGATTATTTTTAAGAAGTGTTTGCACCGACGCCCGTGCAACAGAAAAAAAATGAACGAGACAAGACAGTTTCCGGCCAAGGGCGGAGTGTCATGACGATAATCCACAACTAGGATTACAAAATAATTAGTTCTGTACCCAATATGTAACCGTATTTGTTCAATTTTAACACACATTCTGGGCCGCCCGGCGGGACGCTCCCCCATCAATGCACCTTTCTTCACTCTTCGACGCTTGCTCAACCAACAGGCATGATAAGACCACACACAAACAGAGATCGACTCTCTCGATATCCACGGTTGAAAGAGAGAGAAAATCCACATTTTAACTACGCCCCTGTGTAGCACTAAAAGTCAATGAAGCTATGAGCGAAGACTAACTGGGGTTGGGATTCTAACAATTCAAATTCAATTGAATAGTATTCTTCATAACAATGTAAGACTGGAGAATTCCTATCTCCCGTGAAGACTTATTTGAGTTTCGTCCGTTTCTTGATGGACTGGGGGTACTCTTCCCGAAACCTCTGAAACAACGTTTTAGGTCACAACATTTCTCGGCGTCAGCGATTTCGTTAGTATTCAGATAAGAAACATGATTTTTGTTAACTTAAAAATAGGGAACCATTGTTAATTCTTTAACCTCACTACTACAAATATATAATACAAGACACTATCTTCACTTCCCCGATAAAATGATATTCTAACTCCATTTCATCCTGTAGTTAGTAAAAAAAACACACAAATATTACGGGCGCTTCCTTTTGGAAGAGTTATCGTTTACCGCTTGTATGTTCTCTGCGTACGGATCAATCAGACCCTTCAAATGTTGCATGGCGCATTCAGAAAAGAAAGACTTGTCCAATGCACGTCGGAGCGTACTATCGGGTGTAGCACCATCCGAAAGGGGTGGACCTGGAACCTGTTGTGGTGTTCTCCCGTACCCTCCTTCCAAAACAGAGACAACTCTCCCATGACAACAGATGTCGGCAACTTCACACACCTGTCAAATTACAATCAAATGAAACCTCGAAAATAAGTATGAATTCTAACGGTGGAGGGAAATTGATGTCTTCGGTCGATAGCGATCCTCACCTTGCTCACAGTCCATGCATAATCCTCTGGTTCCAGGTCAAGACCCATTGCTTCTGTGCCACCTACAAAGTGGCGAGCGTTCCCGACGTCTCCACGAGCTGCATCAAAACCGGTACTCATGATAATCAAATCAGGGTTGAAAGCACGCAGTGCTGGAAGTAAACGATGCAGTATAGCCCGTCTGTATGCAAGTCTTCCGACGCCCATAAGATAGTGAGGAGGATAATTCGGAGACGATGTCGCTAGCGGTGGCCGGGATTTTGAAGGCTGTGTGATATCTGAGGCTGCACTCTCTGATCCTATTGATGCCGAGCTACTATGCTTTGACGTCGCATTATTCGAGTCCTCGTGTCCGTTATTCAGCCCAGCCGGTGACAAAACTGTTGATGCTGCCTCCGCTGCGGCTGCCGCTTGTTTGGATTTCTGTCTTGTCTGTCGAGGTTCAGTAACAGTAGCACTGTGTGACGATGTCGAGATGCTTTTCAAGACCTCCCGCTCTCGCCAAAGTGGGGCAATAGGGACATTAATGACGTTGTGAGCAACATCATCTTCCGCTCCCGTGCCAGGATAAAATTTGTATTGGAAGTCAACGCCTTTTTTCGGTTTATCGTAGTCATACAGATGAACAGAAAAGAAGAGGAGTCTGCCGGAATCATGGCATTTTCTCACGATTTCTTCCGTTCCATTACCGTGGTGGGCATCAATGTCAACAATGGCACAACGTTCACAACGCGGGCGGTGTTTTTCGTCTGATAATGCATGCATAGCTCCAGCGGCAACGTTGTTGAAGAGGCAAAATCCACAAGATTCGGCATTGGATAGAAGGCCATTTATTCCAGCATGATGCCCCGGAGGGCGAACGACGCAAAAAGCGTTGCGGTTCCTTCCGACAAGTACACTAGTGATGGTTATGAAAGTTCATTTCTATTAGATACTGAGATGAAAAGTAAAAAAAAAGAATGCTGACACCCACCAATCAACTGCATGTTGGACAGCACCAGCTGCCCTCCTTGCCGCCTTCAGTGAACCAGCACTAAAGGACGTGTCTGAATGACCATCCTCTTTTGCTTTCGACTCTTTCATAATTTTTCGCTGCACCTAGGTGAGGCGAGTTAATGAAAAAAAGAGGAGGGTTAGGATACAATGGTGTGAGTTACTTACATTATTCGATAAATAGACTATCTCAGGAACTTACCATAGGGGTAAAAGGAACAACGTGCATTGGATTATCAGGCATTCGTTCGGTTGAAGTTGATTGAGTATCCTCGATAAGTTGCTGTTTCCTCCTTCGCTCTAGCTCCTTGCTCAAATCATTAACAAAAGTTAAATATTCTGCACTATGTATCCGACTTAACAATTCAAGGGTCGCTCGTTCAAAGTCGCTCGAAACTGTCACTTCATAAGGCTTAAAGTGTTGCTCGTCGTGAGGACCGCATGTATCTGTAGTTCTATTTGACAACGTTGATATAATCGTATCGATTCTATCTGGCACTTCCCAATCATGTGCAGATTTGGCTGCATGATCTCGGCATTCAGGATGATGCAAAACCAATGTCCGGCTTTGTGAGGAGTGCTTGAGCAGGTTCCAGCGTGTTGATCTTCTCTCGCTTAAATCGATGTAATTTGAAACGTCATTTCCATTCGAGATTTCTCCGTCTTGTACTAAGTTAAGGTCAATCGCGGCGAACCCTTCGGCAGCAACGTCAAGAGGCCGTTTGAACTTTCTATTGAATACATTTACTCGAGCACCGTTTTCAACAAGCACTTGAACTGCATTCATTCCTCTGAATCCAGCCCGCATGGCCCAATGAAGTGCAGTTTCCCCTTGTTCATTTTGTGCTTCTGAAGGATAAGAATCCACGCATCGTAATTACAGCAATACTTGAGGTGATAAAGTAGTGGAAGGGAGTGAAAGTGAAGTAAATTTCTTACCAAGAGGAAAATTCTTCAAAAGCAATAATCCCAAAACTCCACAGTGCCCCGCCCGAGCAGCCCAATGTACGGGAGTATTTCCATCGTGGTCACGACAATTCACTTCTGCTCCATTGTCGATCAAAATTCTGCAAATATTGGTAGGTTCTTCTCCAGTAGGGCCAAATTGATCCAATAACCCCAGTGCTGAAACAGTATGAAGGGGGTAATACCCGTTCTCGCTTCTATTGTTAACAATTGTGGCTGCATTGGACCCGGGGGAAGGGCTAGAGCAAATGCGAGAAACATCCGATATTGAACCATTGAGTATTGCACTTTGGAGAGCGGTGACAGGATTTCGTAGTGGTGAAGGAAGAACAGATTTGCTTATGGCAAAAGCTGGCACTTCAGTCGCCGTTGGTTGTTCTGATTCTGTGGTTGGGTCGGCGAATGAAGATGGATCGTCTGCATCAGAATACGGTGTTGCAGCATCATTTATTGTCACATCTTGGCTCTTCACATGGCTACCAACGCCAATCGTGCCAAATATATTAGAAATCAAAATCAAAACTGAACTAATGCGAAAGAATAGAGTGCGGTGCATTAACATACCTGACTAGGGCTTCCAATTGGCCGTCCCAGGGAGTTGAAGGAGACGCCTGCCCATTGATCAGTCTCCTCTTCGAACTGCTAGGTCCATCCTTACCCAGAGTGTCTGGATTAACAATCTGCAATGACATCCCAGTGGTAGTGGATGCAAATGATGGCAGGGCACTCGAATTATCAAAATCTTCGTCACCTCCGATACCAACATTGGAAGGTGGCGGTGGTGGTGGTGGAGTGGCACGCCCATCCTCAGCAGTAAGAAACGGACTGGTACTCAATGGTGGCAAACCTGACGAGCCTCCCAAAGATGGATTCACCGCAGCAGTCGCCGCAGCCATTGCCGATCCACTGGTACTGACACTAGGTCGTCTATTCGCCAGTCCCGTTGCAACGATCCCGTTCCCAAGACCATTGCTGTCTCTCACTGAACTGGTATTGCCAATGTTGCCCCCCAAACCGCCACCTCCGACAACACCCGCCAACATCTGAGCTGCTGCAATTTCGGCCATTTTGCGTTTCCCACAGGCTGCGGGGCTCGGCTCCGGGAATTTACCCAATTTCGCCATGTCCTCGTGTGTTGGTGCAACAATTGAGATTCCACTAGAAGCGGCACTAGAAGCGGGAGTAGCGGAAATGGCACCTTCAACTGCATTATTGGCAGCACTAGTGGTCGGTCCAAAACTGTATCCAAATCCATGCGACGAAGTTGCGGAATGAACCACAGGCTGATCCACATTGAAAGTATCCGCGTTTGCAAGATTTGATGTGGTAAACCCATGTTGAGACCCGGAAGTTCCACCAGAGACATTGCTGCTGTTCAAGGAAAGCCTTTTATCTGAGGACATATTCGCCATTAGATGTGCAGCAGCTGTGGCTGATGGAGTACGAGGCATGCCCGGGGATAGTTGCGATTGAGCCACTGAAGTCTGCGGTGCATTGATATGCAAAGATTGCTGTTGTGGTGGTGGTGGTGGCGGCGGTGGTTGCTGCTGATGTTGCGGTTGCTGCGATAACGTTTGGTGCATCTGCTGATGCTGTTGCTGATGATGTGCATACTGCTGATGTTGCAAATTTTGCTGAGTTGCCGGTCCACCCCGAACAATTTGTTGTGCATTATGCACCTGACCATGATGATGATGCTGATGATGATTTGGAATCGCCCCCTGTGGTGTTTGCATTTGCCCCACCGCACTTGCCGCAGCGCTCCTTGATCCACGTTTACCTTTTCCCTTTTTTTCCGATACTGGTGTCGTCCCTATTCCAAGGTCCATCATGGCAGCCATGCTCGCACTGGTAAGTGCTGGAGATCCGTGCGCACTTCCGTCTTCTCCGATGCTGCCCGTCACGCTCCCTCCTCCTGCCATGACACCGACATTTCCGGAGATCTGTCCTCCTCCTCCTTCCAAGACCTTTTGAAGTTTCTGAAAGTATTTTTGAGCGTGTGTTCTGGTTTGGACTACAGTGCGCGTTTTTACTCTGGCGGCGACTTTTTTCCACTCTTTTCCGTAGATGTGGAGTGCGGCAAGAAAGGCCTCGTGTTCTTCTTTGGTCCAACGTCCTGTGTGTTCTTGTCCAGATTCGACGACTTTGCCGATGGGGGAGGTTGGCAAATGTTGTGATGGGGTTGGCTGTGTTGGAGCTGAAACTAGGGGCATAGTGGGTGCATTCGAAGTCATGGAAGGAATCGAAACAGTGCCACCAGAACTAGGAGTTCCGTGAGGAATTGAAGTTTGAGTGACATTATGAGGAGTATGAGACGATTGTGCAGCGTGTTGTGGATGTGGAGAATGATGTTGTGAATGTTGATACTGTAGATGAGGAGGTGTGTGATGAGGCTGCTGAGGAGTCATCATCCTGGACTGTTGATGTACATTGTTGTTGGCTAAATATTGAGCTTGATGATTATTCTGGGGTTGAGCTTGTGCAAATGCCCTAGTAGGCAGAGATGGAATCGGAGAAGCCAATGGGTTGGGAGCTAGAGATGAAGATGCAACAGTTGCTGTTGGGGTGGTAGAAGTGTGTACTGGATTTGAGGTTGTCGCTGAAGGCAATACCTCGGGTAAACTTGAAACGCTCGAAAGATTATAATTAACACTTGGTTTGATAGACGCTGCTGTCGACAGAGTATTCATGGCACTTGTATCCACAGCTGCAGCTACATTTGTTGCACTGTGTGAAATGTTTTCGGCTGATTGGGTTGTATCTGTAAATGCGATTGGATTGGCAACTGGCGCTGGCTGTGGAACGGCCGCGGAAATGGGGTTATGAACTGATGTAGCAGCAATAGGATTAGCCCCTGATTGAGAGACATGGATCGGATGTTGGACAGTGGATCCAACGAAATGAAGATTTTCAGTTGATCCATATCCCGTAACTTGATTTGGTCCTGAAGAAAGTGGATCATCCAATGTTGTAGCTACAGAAGTTGTAGCTACGGAAGGTGCAGCTGAAGGCGGTGCGCCAACAGGTTGGATCGGAGCTGCAGGTTGTCCAGCAGATGACTCTGGTGCAACTGCCTGTGCCATTGAGGTTGGGGCCAGAGGATCAACAGTCAGAGTAGGCTGTGGATGATGTTCAGGATTAGTTGGAGGCGGTTGTGGGTCTGCTGGCACTGGCACTGGCACTGGTTTTTCATTATGTGGATGAGTCATTATTCCTTCTCGTTTTGACTAATTATGAAGCATAAAATTTGGGGGGGGACTTGATTTAGTTTTTAAACAAGGGGGGGCGTGAACACTATATCGAAATGACCAAACAAAAAATGGTTGGATATCACAAAATTCAGTCCGATAAAAAGTTTCAGGGAGAGAAATGGGTGACCAGACACGCCACAGAGATAAGCCACGGATGAATTGGGGTCCTTTCTTGTGGTAGATCGGCACTTAGACCTGGGCGCTCGGTAGAAAAGGAAGTACACTCATTCAAGGCTGAGCAGACTGTCGAAAACAAAACGAATACCTCGACAAAGAACGATGACTAGCCTGCCATCACTCGAAGTTTCACAACGATGGGTGTAAACTTCGTTACCTAGGGGCGGGGATTATTTGGTTGCAAAAAATACACTTTAGGAAGTATTGCAGGGTTGCATCGTCTGGCGTAGAATCCTACAGATCCATTGAAATATTTTAATATTTCCTTTGATGGCGGTTGTTCTGACGTTGCCGTGAAGCAGGAAGTATCGTAGGGTATAGTATTATACTTTATCATTTTATCACATATTATAATATATCACAAAAGAGCAGAGGTCTCAACAAGAGTAGTATGGTACTATCCGACGATCAATGAAGAGACTGCTTATGACGATCCCGCGCCGAATTATTTTGTCTTTTTTCTTCAACACGAACACAAAAAATAGAGTGTAGATCACCGAAAAACAAACCCAGCAGCAGAGCGTAACAACAAGATCAAAACGCACATCATCTTTTATGACGCTCAGTCACTCAGGGATATCTTTTGAAAAGAAGAACAGGGTGTGTGAGTGGTTTTAGCATTCCGCACACAATAAAAAAATATGGATTGGTGATCTTCTCTTTGACGCGTCGCATCAAAAAGATCATTTTGAATTCCTTTGGAATTAGTACTATTACCAGTTGAATCCGGGGACATATCAATGATACATCGACATTTTTATCTTTCATTTGTACTGTGGAATTTCGTATGTGGTGGGGATTTGATTTTTACGAATACAATTTTTTAATGAATATTATAATATTCTCAACAATTAAGATGACATCCACGGAATAGTTCGTCTGTCCAGTAGCCCACAATGATCCTCGGTCAAGAGATTATTCATTATCGGTCGGTCTGGGCCAACAACGCTATAAAACACACCTACAACGACTCCTTTTCACTTTTCGATGTCAATTTCTCTAATAATTGCTTTTATTCAGCCTTTAATACTAAGATAAACCAAAAGAGCACCTCAAATTACCCCACAAAGTAACCTTCCAATGTATTTGAATTTTCATTCAACTTGTTTTTGAGGTGCTTGAAAAGGAAGTGATAAATCACACTGATAGTGATTGATTTTTATCCATTCACTTCAATGCATGCCCCCACAGAAATGTGTCCACCAAACTTTGCCTTCTTTTGTCAATGATTCATTTCAATTGCAATGCTCAATTCTATTTCATCATCACCATGATAGAATCAAATGAGCTGACACCTCCCCAATAGCCTCATGAGCCCCTCCTCCACTGAGCTGTCCCAAACCAGCACCAGTAGTTGTGTCTGCCAGAATGAATCCAATCAATAGATTAGCAGTGGCAACTGCCCCACCATACTCACAGTGTTATTATCTGGAATCATCTTTTCAGATATGCCAAGCAAATCATCCATTGTCTGTTGCAGGAATGACTAGCAGTCAAAGTACTCCATTACTGGCACTAATTGATCCATCAGTATTGCTCAAGTAAAGTAAGAGTAATGATAGTTCAATCAAGAGGACAAATTCAATTCAACACATGAGGAGTCCAACTGCATAAAAAATTGCATCATAAATTCTATGTCATACTCCATCTGGATCAAAATTAGGTCAGTATTCAAGCACAAACACAACAAAGCAATCCTAAAATGAGCAACCCCAACTACAATCCATCTGTCAAATATGACTACATTTTGCAAGCATCAATCCTCAAAGTAAATAATATTACCAAAAAGTCAATCAATGATGGATGTATTGATGGACCAACTTGGACATTTTCTGGATATGGTGGTCCATGTTGTCATTGGATTATGGGCAAGCCCGGAGTCAAAAACGGAGGTCAGATGGTCATGATTTAGGATGTTGGCTGACATTATCCATGCCAACATTAACAGGCAAAGAAAGACCCATGATTCACAACTCAAGATGCCAATGATTTGTACTATACTCTTAAAGCCATCTTTGCCTGCAACTAATAAAGAAGTTGATGCAGATAATATTGTTGCAATGATATCTACAAAATTACAAGCCAATACACTACATCACAAGTAAACTTGAACACATCTAATATAGGCTATAATCCCAGAAAATATCCAAAAACTCATATCACTGCAGGTAATCAATTTTCAGGCAATGCTGTCACTAACTACCTTGGTGAAAGTGGATTTCCAACAGACATCAACAATCAGTACCTCAACCACATTTACCAAAATGGTGCAACCAATAGCTGGCTGAAAATAGCAAGATACAAGCAACAAGTTGTTGCTGTTAAGAGAGTATCTTCTAAACCAACAATTGAAGCCTATACAAAAGTAATTACTTCATTCCAATCCAATAGTACAAAAAATTTCACCTCTGTGAATTTCACTTCCATCATGCTGTCTATTTGTCTCAAAAAGGGAAAAGGTCAAGGAAATGATAAGCAGGTATGGGTCATTGAGTTGAATATCATCCTATTGGTCAAATGATGATGCAGACAAAATGATAAATTTTACAGCATATCCTACTACTGTTGGAAGTATTGGCACTCCCCAATGTAGCACTGTGTAACCATTGCTTGTGATAAAATATATGAGATGTATGACAAAATCTGTGATGGTGATCTTGATCCTGAAGGGGCTGTTCCACATAAGGATCTTCTGGGCTTCTAAGACTTTCAACTCAATTTATCAGAGCAAATGCTTCAATACAGTCCAATGATCCAATGATACAAAGGGAATGAATTAATGAGAAAATGTACAAAGGACTGCCATGCCAAGCAAGAAACTTACTCTATGAAGGAAGTTGAAGCAGAGTTGATTTCGCCAAAACCTGATCTTGGTCAGGTATTGACAACTGAGTTACTTAAAAAGGCAAAGGCAATGGAATTGTGTGAAAAGTTATCACGTCTTTGTAACAAGAAATATGGGATATTTGCTTTGCTGTTTTTCATATTGATAAAATTGAGATGCAAACAAATGCAGCACAATGCAACATATCTGAGAAAAAGACAAAATAGAAGTGTATGACATGCATAGAGTATTGTTGTGTGCTTTCCAATAAGCATGGAATGGAGTTTCCTGTTGCAGAAAATTTCACAATCAAGATTACTATGGGCTTGCAAGATGTGATTTCAAAATTCATGGTATTCTTCG
>JALLPE010001229.1:0-12632 GCA_036940025.1 Conticribra weissflogii | reverse complement strand
CCTGAATGAATTCATTGAGTCTTCGGCACTTCACAACAATAACAAAGATTCAAAATCCAAAAATGGCGCTCGGGGTGCCGATGCCGGAAAAAATGACACTGGCAGTGGCGATTCTTCCATCGATGAATTTCGCAATTATGATTCGGAAATGGAATTTCTGCTCTTGGACGATGTATTGCCCATAGATTGTTCCGATGGGAGGCGTAAGATCAACTTGAGACAGGAAGAAGAAAATGACGATTGGAATGGTATGGAAGCCACCGGCGGATATGCCTTGGATGTGACCATGGCGATGGCATCGAAAACAGATGCAACGGGAGTTTTGGATACCACCTTGACCACGACTGGACGGCTGAGCAACAACCCCGTATCCACGCCGGAAGTCACCCTGCTCTCCCTGGGAGGAGTTTTGTCAGCATCTGTCATGGATCAAAGTGGAACATTCGTTATCAACAGAGAAAGCATGGGGAAAAGTCCTCCATCTGCATTGTCTCGCATGCTCATGACAACTCTGCAGGCAGCGGGAGGACGAGGCGGGGCCGATGGCAATATTGCTGGGGAGGGAAATTTGAGGTTGCTCGCCGGTGCATGCGATGTTGATGCTAATGGGGCGTTGTTATTGCCCGGAACTTCGGTGTCGGTGTTTCTTCGCGGAGGATTGGGGGCTGGCGAGGTTGTTCACGCGGGTGAAGGAAATGCGATCAGTGCGCTGGGCAACACGGGAGAGGCTGAAGTGCAGATTTTTCCACAGGGTTTGTCTCCCAGTCGCAGTGAAGGTGGAACCAGTTTTAGTGTGGGAAATTCATGTACCGATGGCGGTGCTGTGGACTTTGGAGGCAATGAAGTCGACAACAACGATGATGATGGTGCTGACGGTGCGGGATTCGAGTTATATGATGACAACGAGGTGAATGCAACTTCTGCAAATCAAGACGAAGGCAAACATGAAACCGCGCAAGCAGAATTGAAAGAAGACAGATCCGCACCGCGGAAAAAAGAGGAAAACGATCCGTGGGCACTTCTCGATCCACACCAACCATCGAAAGAAAAGCCCCAACCACTACGCATTGGTGTCACATTCCGACTGCCCCGAGGTCTCTCAGAAGACGACCGGCCATCGGCATTGGTCAATGGTTCTAGAACGAGAGCAAAGGGAACCAAAAAGAAAAGACACAAATCCATAAATCCCCATGATCGGCAGACCTTCCATGAAAAATTTGCTCCACCCTTTCTCGCTGACATGACATTTGAAAATGCCATTAGCGAGGATATTGAGGGAAACGACGACGAAAACGATAAGACCGCTGGTTCGATAATAACGAATCGGTATGATCATTTGAAATTTTTACAGTCAAAGGATTTGATTTTTGGAGAGGAGTTTGCATACATCGCCAAGGCTCATGCAAAGCAACGCATGGTAATGAAGAGACGAAGACAATTCGATAAGCATCACGGTACCTCAGATGCAAACGATTTAGCGGGAGCCAATACAATTCAGAATGTTGCAGAACCGTTTAATTACGACGACGAAAATGATGATTATGGCGGTGGGTTTGATTTTGGCGGATCTGATGATGATACTTATGGTGCTGACGAACAAAACCACGGAACTCAATCATTGCATCCAAGCAACGTTGATTTCAACGCCATTGACGAGGTATTCGCCACTGCACGATTTGATGACATCGAACAAGCCGATGACGACAATTTTGGGACATCGCAGCAAACATTTGAAGAATTATGTCAAGCCCATCTCCGCAAATTTTCCAAAAGTGCTGAAATATACGCTGCGGAGACACAATTAACAAAAAGAGTGGGTATATGGCAAGCGGGACTGATTCCAGTTCTCAATGAACAGGAAAAACGAGCAGAGTTCGACATTCACTCTTGCGGGAGGCAAATTCTTCAAACGTTAGAAGATAAACTTTCGACTCGAAAAAGAACTTCAATTGGCCAGAAAAAGTTGGAAAAGTCTTTGCCCAAAGAAACTCAAAATTTAGTAGATTTTGCGACAATTTCAAAGGGCTCTGAGGATTACGAAGTTTGCCGGAAATTCCTAGCGACCCTAATGCTTTGTAACTGTGGCAATATCGCATTACGCAACGGGGAAAATGATGGTGAGGGATTGTTGACTGCGGACTCACTTCAAATGGAGCTGCTAGATTCAAACTTTGAAGCTATGGAGGCTTTCTTGGCACCAAGTGCTGCAGCAGTGTCGAAAACAACGGTGATAAAGTCATATGAAAAAGAAAACTTCCAGCCTTCGTCATCGGCTGATTAAGCAGAATATGACGATATTTCCGCTATTGACGATTGATAATTCATTTATTAAATTCAACCATGTTTATATCCGACGTATGATTTACGCCGTTTGGTACCATACAAGGATGCACGAACTTGAAGCCGGAGCGGTTGTTACAGACGGGTACCTAAGGTACGGATTGTTGCTCCTACTTCGAAGGTAGTGTTCGTAGTCATTCTCGTTTTAGAATGTAATGCCCTGTGGCGCTCTATTTTCTGGATTGTTAATGGAATAGAATTTTTTCACGAGGAAAAATTACGGCAAAAAACGCAATTTGTAACTCGCCCCATTGATGGATCTTTCTATCGTCTTGGCTATATTTCGCAGAATAATGACTCGTAGAAATTTCACTAATTGCCACGCATTTCTTCGCACTGTTGGCATCCCACGCATTCAATTGAATGGGTCCGCGGCTTGTGTGATAGACGAAGGGGTAGACCCTAACTTCGTGGTGGTTGAAATATTTTTCTCGAGCCATCTGGGAGAGTGCTTCTCGATGAAGTTGGTTTTGTCGACTTCTCCGTCTTCGATAAGGATCGGCTTGACTTCTCGAATTGCTTGTTGTGCCGCCTCCAAAACATATAATATGTGAAGGGTCGAAAAGAAAAAGAGCTTGCGTAAATTAGCCAGCAACCCATGCTCAGATCAAGTCTAGTACCTAACGAATAGAACAAGCATTCTAGCCAGTTATTAACGACTACAATAATGTCGCCTTGCGTCTTGAACTAAAAAATAAAACTAAGTCAACAAATGAAGTTGGTACAGGACATGGTAGAAGAGAATTGTAATAGAGTTTGCAGTGGTTGTGTGCACCTATCGACATGGAATAATTCAAGGAATGCAAAACAACGATTAAGAAAGTAAGCAAATTGCTTCGACATTCTTGATCCACATAAATTTAAACATACTTCTACTAGTACACAGATTTATTTTTCTATTGTTATCATTGTTACACCCTGCAGCGAAAATGCGTGGTGATACCAGGTGATCAGAAGGGGCAGCTGCAAGAAAGTGTCGATTGAATGCACTCGAAATAAATCATTTTTAGTAATGATTCAAATCATACCCGTGCGCATGAATTGAAATAAGCAATCTAAGAAGGAGAGTTGGCAAGACAATTGCCCGTATCTAACCATTCAATTCCGCAACAATCCTGCAACGAAGTAAACAAATTCGTCTCCGCCAGACTCTGCTTCCCATCATGCCGACAGATGCTAAAGAAATAGTCGGGATAATACACTTTCCCATTCGGATACTCAAACTTCTCCATGCACAACGCGTAGTCCATACTCGGATGCAGACAACACGCCTTGGCGGTGGGGAATACGTTTTTCTCGTAGGGGGATTGTCGTCCGTCATTGCGACAGAATCCGGCGAAGTAATCGGGATAGAAAACGTTGGCCTTGGTTTCGGCGTCGGCGAGGCAGTCGTCGACGTAGACGATCCAGGCGTAGTTGCAGCAGGTTTGGTAGGATTCGAAAGATGGGACCATGGGAGGTATGTATTGAGGGTTCTTGAGACAGCGGGAGGTGGATATGTCGGGATACCATAACAGTTTTGGAGGTTCCGTTGGTTTTGCAGTCGGGTTGTGAGTCGGACTGGGGGTGGGTTTGGGAGTGAGACCTCGAGTAGGTTCGGGAGTAGGATCCGGGGTCGGTTCCGAAGTTATAGAGTCGGACATAAGCACGAAAGGCGAAGGGGTCGGATTTTTAGTACGTTTGGGCCTCGTGGGTCGATTCGTTGGCGCTTGCGTCGGATCCGGCGTTGGATATCGTGTCGGTTTCCTGGTATCGGGAGCGGAATTGGAATAACATTCGTGTCGACTCCCGGGGAAAAACTTGGTGCAGCAGAGTCGAAAGGTGGCAGAAAGAGAGACTCCATCGGGGGGATATCCGTCGTCGAAACATGCGGTAGCGTCATAGTCGGGGTACCATCCGTCCTGAGGCAAGTCAACATCATTCACATTGTCATTGCCATCTCCATCTCCAACATCGAGTCCGATTCCCTGACTCTTCAATTTACAAGTCTCCAAATCCGCCGAATAATACCTCAAACAGCAAATATCGAACGATTCGCTTGTCACAATGTTACTGGGCGGGTATCCATCATTCACGCAATATCCCTTGCGAGCGTCGGGATACCATTCATTTCCGTGATCAATGTATTCATCTTCCAAGGCATTGATACAGGTATCGTAGTCGATCCAAGGGAATTCGCAACACTCTTGTCGTGTGGGGAAGAGATTGACTTGAAATTCGGAGTGCTGGCCATCGCTTCGGCATATGTTACTTTGGCTGTGGTGATGATGTTGAAGTGAAGTAGAGTAGAGGTAGGGGTAGAGTTATTAAGGGAATATGATGATGATTAGTGTGGAAAAGATCCATACGATCGACTTACAAGTCCGGATACCACCATGCCATTACGTCATTGTTTTGAATCGGCGTCCCCGGAGGATATTTGATGCAGATGTCGTAATCGACCCATTCGTATTTACAGCCTTTGTCAGAGAGGGCAAGCAAGGAGGTAAGTGTGTTGATCAGTGCACGATGCGTGAGCCACTAAAATAGCGTGTAACAACATGGTGTTTTCGACAACAACATTTCCATTCGGCAGAACATGCTGCGCCAGACGCTTTCGACTCACACTCTTCGAAGGAATCGAACAATTTTGTCTCATACGGCGACTGCAATCCATCATTCAAACATAGATTATTAGTATAGTCTGGGTAGTATTTGACGCTTTCGGTGGGCGACGTCGTGGGCGGTCCGGGTTTGAGTGCCATGCAGGTGTTGAAGTCGTTTCCGAAGTTGTCGAAAATGAATTTGCAGCCTGTAGACAGTTATTTCATAATAATTTGATATGGACATAGACAAACAGAGTGAGAATTCGACCACCACCTAATCACTCCAAACCATGAAGTTGGATCGAATCATATGACACTCACAATTTCGATACGTGCGAAAGAAGTTGACTTCCCACTCGCTGAATTCCCCATCGTTCAAACATCCCCCATTCTCATAGTCCGGATACCACTCCTTCTCCCCACCCCCCGAAGGAGCCGCACTCGGCACCTCCGTCACCTTCGGCGCCGTAAACTGCACGCACTTATCGTAATTGGTCGCAAAAATCGCGGAACAACAGCCGTGCGCCGACGAAAACAAAAACTGCCTCGAAATCCCGGGGGGTTGTTTCCCGTCGTTGGTGCACACCCCCTTCATGAAATTGGGATAGTACAACACCCCCTTCAAATCCAACTTGGTCGGACTCTCAGTGGGAGACGTCGTGGGCGCGATGGGAGAGAGAGTCGGAGCGTAAGATGGACTGGACGTGGCGCATTCGACGCTGTCTTTCCAATTGCAATACCCCACTTTGACATCGAAGAGGGTCCCGGCGCCGCAGCTGAAGAGTCCGCTCTCTTTCCCCGCCACGCAGTAGACGTACTTGGTGCAGCCCGCCTTGGGGGCGTAACCCGTGTGGTCGGGGGGACATCCGTCGGGGACCACAATGCGGGGCTTGCCGACGTCCTTTCCGCCCGCGTCCTCTTCTCCGGAGTCGTCGGCGTCGTCCAACGTGTCCGGTCCCACGTGCAGCGCCTCGCAGACGAAGCCGTCGCCGAGGTCGTCGGTGCAACTCCGGCTCATGACGTCGAACTTCATCCCGCTCGCGCAGTACCTCACCCCCATCCCGCCGCTGGGCACCGCTCCCTTGACGCAGTCGACGTATCCCCCGCACAAAGTGGTGGGAACGCGGCCGGAGTGCTCTGCGGGGCAAAAGGCGCTCAGCCCGCCGTATTTCTGGATGGCCTGGACGTCGATTTCGACGCCCGCTTCGGCATCCGCCGGGGGATCGGTGAGGTACTGGCAGTGCACGGTTTGCTCCGGCATGCACGTCATGCTCAGCGAGTGGAACAGAGTTTGGGGAGGACACTTCGACGAGAGGCCGGGCTGGCCGTCGTGGCAGTAGACGTAACCCTTGCAATTGGCGCTGGGCGTTCGACCCGTGTAGCGGGGCGGACACGGGTTCGGGGGGTGCGCTTCTTCCTCTCCTGGATCGTCCGCGACGTCCTCTTCCTGTTCCGGCTCTTCGTACGCGCACGTCACGCCGCTGGGCCAATTGCATATCCCCAACGCGGCGTCGTAAATGGTCCCCTTGCCGCACTCGAATTGGTTGGTGGTTCGGCCCGATTGGCAATCGACGTAGCCGGCGCAGCCGGCGGTGGGTTTGCGGCCCGTGAAGCCGGCGGGACAGTCGTTCTTTTTGGTGGTGGTGGTGGTCGTAGTGGCGGTAGATGCGCCTCTCGTGGAAGTGGTGGTGGTCGTCGTCGTGGCCAGAGTCAAAGACGGGAGGGAACATGACAAGGACGCCGACAACAGGGCCAGTGTGGTTCCCATACCGAGAGGGGTGCTCGTTGGTAGCCGCCTCGATCTTTTTCGCCGTCTGCTTCTTTGGCATGCTTCGTCCATCGGTTGCATCGTTTCGATACCAATCGTTTCATCGTCACGACACATGGTGATGGAAATCCTACTGTTACTGCTACTGCCATTCATCATGTTAGTGTCGTTGTCTTCCATGGCGTTTTATCAGTGAGAAGGAAAACAGCCCACACACTGGTGGAAATAGAAAAAAAATAATGTAACTGAAAAAATGTTTATGTTCGTTTTTCAGATACGGCGGGTAATCGTGGCAGTTCTACTACGACAACTGCGTGAATCCGGGGCTGTTCGAAGGCTCCCTCCCGTACGCACTCCATTGTTTTAGTAGGGTAGTAGCATATAGCGGATATCATCTCGATTAAAAAAGTCTGATGTTATTCAGACATTGCCTTCTCATCGGGAAACAATATTGCCCTTATTCTAAGCCCCAAACTCACGACGTAGCCAATTCCAGGCATTATTTGAAAAGACCCATGAGATGTTGTAGTTTAAAAACTACAGTCTAGCGCAACGAAACGTTTCTACAATATTCCAGACCTCGTTCTTTGAGCCTTATTACAATGGCTTAGACAATAACAAGTTGTCAACAAGTAATCAAGTGATTATTTATTATTGCCCTGATTTTTCGTTGGGAGTGTGAACTTGTCATATGCCTGATTAGGCTTATGTGTGAGTGAAAGCGGGATTGCGACGGAATGAAAAAATAATACCACTTTGTTTGAGTATGTAGTAGGATTCGGAATATAATACAATACTTTAGTTCCACGTAGTACCTAGTCAATCCGTATTTGTTCTCCATAGTATATATTTTTTTATCTGTCTGAACTCCTGCTGACAGAAGTTAAAAAAAATAATTTCATGTACGAAAGAAGCATGTACCTAGTAATGATTGTAGAATGTACTGATGGACAGTAATAAATACGATACACCTTGGTAAAATAAAACCATACATCAATACATATCAAAAAGTTACTGAATAGAAACAAAGTAACAAGATTAGATACATAGTTTATTATTATCTACCCACGTCGTCAGAGAATTTTAAACTTAATATTTTATGAGTGTGTGTGTTATTTACTTTGTTTACATTCTATTTCAAGGACTCTTAATGAGATATCATTGATTTTGCTAATCTCAGATTAAATGTACTCGTGTGCTACCTGTTCAACTGTTCCAAAGAAATCATCAAACGCGAACCAACTTATGGCAACTCATGAACAAACTAATTCAAAGTTCCAAACTGATGGAATATACCGTTTTTTCTTAAAGGCACAAAAACCACACTCATGCAATCTTTTGTTTGGAACGTCAAATTTCGTTGAAAACATTGATTGTTGTACGTTTCCTCTGTCGGTTGGTTCCAAACTCTTGTTGACGTAAGTTCTTCGAAACTATGATCTATGAATTGAACACTTGTCGAGCCAACACTTCTATTTCGTAATCATCTCTGTTGACAAATTTGAAGATTCATCATCTATCACATACATCTACAATTTTGCAATCCTC
Source organism: Conticribra weissflogii (assembly GCA_036940025.1). Lineage (NCBI taxonomy): Eukaryota > Bacillariophyta > Thalassiosirophyceae > Thalassiosirales > Thalassiosiraceae > Conticribra > Conticribra weissflogii. The sequence continues at coordinate 4,391 of JALLPE010001229.1, read as the reverse complement.
CAAACTGTAGAAAGTAGTACAACACAATTGTGCCGAAACCAAAAAGAATTTCTCTCTCATCACATCATCTGCCTTCCACAATGGAGGGTAGTTATCATCGTTCGAGCATGTTCGATCAAATATAGTTTTGGGGTGCCATTGTCTCTCGTTGCACGGTGTAGCCGAAGTATTGCCGGGAGCTGCTGTAGTTGACGATACAGTTGTAGAAGGACTTGCTTCTGAAGTCGAAGGCGCCTGAGGAGCCATATTCGACGACCCAGTCAGAGATGACCTGCACTTATCGACAATTTCACATTCTCCATTTCCATCACTGTAAAATTCCGCACAACATTCGCCACTTGTATCGAAGAAATAAACAGATCGAAAACTTTCATCCGTATCCCAGAGAGGAGGATAATCGTCGATTCCATTGGTACATCGTCGATCGGTGACGGTCATCGGATGCCATTTCCTTGTGCGACATATATCCACAATCGGTGCCGCACTCGGATGAAGAGTCGGTGACTGTGTCGGTTCTTGCGTTGGCGTCATAGATGGCAGCTGAGTCGGAGTCAGAGATGGGACCAGAGACGGTTCCATTGTAGGTGGGCTGGTCGGTGTCATCGTGGGCTTTGGAGTGATGATTGTGGTCGTGCCGCATACATCTACGACAAAACAAAAAGTGCCTGGGAAGAATTTGGCACAGCATTCTTCGACGGCATTGAAAAGGAAATTATGAGAAATGGTGGGATCGTCCCATGGAGCGGGGTAGGAATTGTCATTAGAGCATATGTGGGAGGTGGCTCCTTCGTGATGCCATTTGTATGTTGGACATTCGGTAGGTGATGCTGTTGGGGTTCTTGTGGGTTGTGCTGTCGTGGGTTTCCAGGTGGGCATCTTTGTAGGGGGGGCAATGGGAGCTTTTGTTGGAGACTTCGTCGGGGGTGGCGTTGCGGATGATGCAGCCGTGGGAAATGGTGTAGGACGTGTAGTTGGCGCAGATGAAGTAGGGGGGGCGTTCGCATCATGACCACCTTCGTCGTCAGAAGAACATGCGAAAGAGTAGTACTCACAACAAGCCTCTTGACTCTCAAAAAGAAAGCCGCCCAGATCATTCCAAGACGGGGGATAGTCAGAATCTTCGACACAGGTGTCAAAGGTGATGGTAGGGTGCCACAAAACGCTTGCAGTACTTGTCGTCGTTGTCGTCGTTGTTGTAGCTTTAGTGGTGGTAGTTGTGGTGGTAGTTGTTGTGGTGAACACAGTGGCCATCACTTCACTATTCCCATTCGCTGGATTAACATCCACATAGATACATTCCTTATTCTTGAAAAACTTTCCACAGCATTTCTCCAAAGTATCCACCAAATATGCATCGCCCATAGTATTCCAAGATTTCGGGTAGTCCATATCATTGGTACACAGTTTATAATCAGTGGTGGGATGCCACACGTCGTAGGTAACTTCTGCGCAGTCATCTTCCATGACACAATTTGCCACGTTTTTAAAGAATTTGTTACAACATTCCATGGGATCACTGAAAAGGAAGCCTCCCGAGACGTGAGGATGATCCCAATCGGCGGGGTAGTCCAACGAGTTGCTGCACGCGGACAAGTTACTAGTAGGATGCCATTTCCTCTCCTCGCAAGGCGGTGGGTTTTTGCACATGTCGAGTTTGGTACATGATGATTCGTCATCGGTGTTGAAGAAGCCTTCGCAACATTCCAGGTGTGAATTGAAGTGGTAAATGTGTTTTACGGATGGGTCATCCCACAATGATGGATAATTTGGGTTATTGGTGCAGCCGGAGTAATCGGATTTGGGGTGCCAGTTATCGCAGTACTCTAATTTTGACGTCGTGGTTGTACTTGTCGTGGACGTTGTAGTAGTCGTCGTCGTGGGGACCACTGCGGGAGAAGTTGGTGCATTCGTTGGCACAGATGTTGGGGCATTGGTCGGTGCCTTCGTCGGATTTGCCGTCGGCATTGATGTCGGTGGAGAAGTAGGCGACGGAGTAGGTGCGGAAGTTGGCGCAGAAGTCGGTGAAAAAGTAGGCGATTTCGTCGGAGCATTCGTCGGAGCAGAAGTCTCTACGACAGCACAACCCTCGTCAGTACAACACGGGTCGACAGTAACCTCACAAACTCCTCCATTCGTCGCCCCACCCGCTATCTGAGTTGATTTCAATTTGTCACAACATTCCTCCGATGTATCAAACATGGTAATCCCCTTCATCATGGAATTGAGCCATGAAGCTGGAAAATTGAGGTTGTTCGTGCATGCTGGATAGGACACGGATATGTCCGGATGCCAGAGGCGTGTTCCACAGTCTTGAGTGGCGCTGTTTGCAGGAACTTGATTTTGGGGGGTCGATACAGTTGTGGTTTCATTTTTTGCTGGAATAGTCGTCGTCGTCGTCATCGTATCAATTGTCGTGTCGATTCCCCCATGGACGTCTTCATATGGACAATTGTCTTCCAGTGGAAAATAATGAACGCAGCATGCCCCCAAATGAGGAAATAGAAAGCCGTCGAAGTTGTGCCAAATAGATGGGTAATTTGGATCGTTGGAACATTTGTCAAAGGTCGCAGTCGGGTGCCAAATTTCGCTGGATTCCGTAGAAGAACTCATAGATGCGGTAGTCGTACTTGCCGCGGTTTTACTGGATGATGTTGCCGCAAGAATTGTTGTTATTGTAGTTGTTGCTTTAGATATTGTAGATGTTGTAGTTGTTGTTTCAGAAGTTGCAGCAACAGTAACGCTATCCTGAGAGGCACGAACGTCTTCGTAGGGACAAGGGTCCACTCCGTCAAAGATCGTATCACAACATGCTTGTAAGCTATCAAATAGAGGCTTGACATCCGCCGTGTCCCATTCGGAAGGATAGTCTAACGTATTCGTGCATTTGTCAAAAGTCTCCGTAGGATGCCACAGTTGCAGAGTTGCAATAGTCGATGTTGTCGTGGTGGCAGCTGTATCTGAAACGACATTCACATCTTCAAAGGGACACTCCGCCGAAGTGGGAAAAAATAGAGAACAACATGCGTCCAAACTATCGAAAAAGGGTTTGGCCTCCATATCATTCCATTCCGCCGGGTACTCCGGATCGTTGGTGCATTTGTCGAAATTCTCGGTAGGGTGCCAAATTTCGTGCGCTCCGTCATCGTCTCCTTCACCATTTTCGCCTCCACAAACATCGACTTTGCCGCAGCTGCTCCCTTTTCCAGGAAACATTGATGAGCAGCACTCTTCGGCTGAGGCAAAGAAAAAAGTGTCTCTCATCGGGGGAGCATCCCACGACGGGGGGTATTCGTCGTCGTTTGTGCACGTGACGAAGTCCGTCATGGACGTGTGGTAGAGAGAAGAGTGGTGGCAGGACGGTGTCGTGGTTTGGATGTTGCGCTGGATGGTTTGGGCTTCGCGTTGAGGGAGCGCATCAATAATATCGCCATTATTGGGACTAATTCTGTCTGTGCCGTGATCAAAACGAGAAATCCTCGGCATTCCTTCAGTCGACGATGTATGGATCACTGGGCCATGGCCATTCCCCTTTCGTGCCATGGACAACGTCTCCTCCTTGTCAATGCCTGTTTTGTTTTTCGAGAACCGACGTAGGTTATTTCGATGTTTCTGTTCACCGCGACGAAGGGAAGAGGCATCGGCGACGATCATGGAGTATGACCCGCGAACAATCGATGCGACCAGGAGAGTATGGACGGCTTCCATCTGCCGCAGTCGCCGCCTTTTATCAAGTTTACCAGACTTTCTCCTGTTCATGATCGCCAGCGTTGTTGGAGGCAAATGAATCTTTTTTGATACCAAGTAAAATTTTTAGAACCGGGAACTGGGCTGGGGTAAATATTCTTTCAGTCCCAACATCCCCTAAGAAGGTCAGAGCCAATCCAAAGCGAAAACCCAATGGGACAAGAACTCTAAATGTAATCCACGATTACAACTGACGGTAGGAGGGTACAATACTCAATCAAATTGGGCCGAAAAAGACCACATTTGACCCTTTTCTCATCAATCCACCAAAAACAGCAAAACGTCCGCCTCAATCAGCCGACCAGACAGACGAATACATCATAGCTTAAACTCTTTGTCCTTACGAGGCTGAATATTTCGAAATTTGTCATTTACCAACCAAGACAGACAGAAAATTTTATGGCTCCACTTAAACCTAGACATATAAGTGGAAAATTTTGTTGATATGTAAATGGAGATTGTTTAGGTTCCTTTTTCTCAAGTTATAAATTTTTGTGCAATTACATATGTAATGTCATAAGTAATATTAAACAATACTTCATCATCCATCTCACTTTCTACTTAAATCATCCAATTTAGAATCGTGGAATTATCACAATGATACCAAATTACTATATTGAAATAATTGAAAATGTGTTGCATCCGCT
>JALLPE010001228.1:0-12634 GCA_036940025.1 Conticribra weissflogii | reverse complement strand
ACTTCCGTTTTTCATGCAAATCCAAACAAAACAAATAATATCCAAAGTGACCATCAACAAAATTCATATAGAAATATGAGTAAATATCTTTCAGAAAACCACATCAGCACAATGAATCATCATCTTGGATATATTCCAAAATCCATCATATGGTTTCTAGTCAATAATCTGAAGGATCTGAAGCTTCCTTCCTTTTTCTTTACACCTTAAGATAATAATTCCGTATTTTGAATCATTGAAGAGTGATTGTATAAATATTATTTGCATGTTCACTGAAATCTACTACCATTTTGACACATTCATAAATGTCAGAGCAGAACTTTCTAGAGAGATCAGTGTGATAGATAAGTTATTGATTGTGTGGGAATTGTTGTTGAGTCTGCTATTCTAGTTCTTGTTCTGAGTTGACATGAGTGCAGAAGAGAGGAGCCTTAACATAACTGAATTTTCAGGCAAGAAGAGTGACTGGAAGAGTTGATCTGTGAAGTCCTTGTCCAATGCAAACTGGAGAGGATATAATAAACTCTTGGTTGGTGAATGCAAAAATGTTGGTGTGGACATAGTGCCTTTTCGAATCGAGTCTGAGATGGCTGGGCATGGTTTATCAATTCTGTCAAGAAAGTGGGTGAGTTAAATGACCATGTATAAATAGGCATCATTTTATCCATTTTTACCAATACTGCTGATGGAAAGGTTGCATTCAATTTGGTCAACACTGGATACTGTAAAGACATTCCTGAATGGACCTGTAGGCTTGCATGTGATTGCCTTTGTTCAAAGTTTGAATCTAATACTGCTCCATTCTTTTTGAAATTGTGCATGATGTTTGAAAATAGCAGGATGGATTTGTCAGACAAGGATCCAGCTATTATGATCACTAATCTTGAAGCCTTGAGGCATAAAATGGATGAAATTGGACTTGTAGGAAGAATGAGTGACATGAAATTTGTGATTTGTGTACATGATAACCTTCATGGGGAGTATTATTTGTGCTAGATAGTTTGGAAACCTGTCTAGTGTCAACTGGAGAAAATAGATGATCAGTTGAAGTCCTGAGTGAGAAATTAAACCCAAGACTTTAAAGGATTATCTCAAAGGAGAGAGAGAAGGAATACAATCAGATAGTATTGACATCTGGGTTCAATGTTCACTTTAAGGGAACATGTCATAAGTGTGGTGAATATGGGCATACATCAGACTCACCAAAGTGTTCAGATAATCAAAGGGCTGATGGAAGCAAGAATCAAAATTGTGGGAAACCCAAGAGTGGTCTGTATGAGAGAAGCTTGGAAACAAGAGATCTGATTGTCCTGAGAGAGAAAAAGCAAACTAAGCAATTGAAAGTGAGTTGAAATCTTCTGGGGGTGATGAACAGCTTAATTTGGTGCTTTATACTATTGATCATGTTATCAATGAGTAATTTAATTGACAAACCTCAGATAATGAAGGTGCTACGTGAATAAATGAGAAGCATTTACCAAAAATAGTTCAATATGTTGATGAAGTTGAAATGCTCAAGGAGAAGTTGATCATGCTTGGCAATAGCAAGAGCAGAATGTGCAATATTGATAGACAAAGCTATCATCCCTTTACTTCAAGAACTAGGATTGGAGGCTCTAGTGCCTTCCTTTTCATCAAAAACGATCCAACTGGTATTCATAATGCAGAGCCAATCAATGTGGCAATCAAACCTTCCATTGAATCAAAGAGTGCATCAATCAAGGGCAAGAAAGACATTGTCATCAAACAAGTGGGTAATTGAGAAAATTACTACATAATGGCATTGTTCCTTGATCTATTTTGATACACTTTTCACCCTCATCATCTGGGAAAGCGAAATTCATTTCTCAGATAGTTGGAATAACGCATAAAACCATGATTATTTATTATTTTGGGCTATATGACTATATCATATTTGGATCAGTCTTGAAGCCTTATTGGAAAAGAACTTGTGTATGATATGGTAAATTTTTGAGTATTGAAAAGTTAAGTCAAAGTCATTCCAATAATAAACAATGTAATTGTGTTAACATAGAGCTTCATTGTTGCTTTATTTTTTGCAAACAACACAACAATAATGGGCTAAAACTAAAATGAGTACCATGTTTCCAAAGTTAATACATCACACCCAAATATTTTAGCCTTGAAGCATGAAGTTCAAATTCATGGTAAGTAAAAATCCCTCAATCTCAATATGACTCGCCAAGTTTCCAAGTAAGGAGGCAGTAATGAGAGCTTTGCATCAAGGTGGATGATGTTATTGGTTGTAAGATATGAAGTTTACTTCTAATCTACAGTGACCAATAGTATTACAAACAAATTGCATTTAATATCAAAATTTCTATGAGGATAAATAGTATAAAAGAATGTAAAAAAGGATAAGAGTTTGTGAATTCCATCATTTATTTTGTTCTAAAACAGTGTGTACAATGTGTTTTAATTAGAATGAATGTGTCATGCACCCATAGTATCTAAAACAACTTAGGAAATTCAAATCTTTCAACAAATGATTGAAGTGTGACATGTGACAACATTTGAAAAACAATGAATAGAGAGGATAGGAACAATAAATACCTGAATGCAGTAAATAAGCTTAGTCATGAATAGTGATTCCCCAAACTATACTTTATAAATGCAATCTGGATATAAGAAAATTCATTATTTGACATTATTATTATCAGCCTTGGGGTACTGAAAAATGGGAGAATGTTTCAATAGTTTAATAAATAATTTCTGCTCTTAAATTTCTTTATGTAAACATGCTTTCCTGCTACAAGGATCACACTGATACACCAGATATTTGAAACATATATAGATTTACTCCTGAAAATATGTATGTGAGATGATGCTGCAAATAATCTGGTGACATGACCCAAATAAATAAGCCTAAAATGAAAAATGTCAAAAATGTCTCAAATAATGACTGGAATGTGTGTTGGCTTTGATGTTTCTCAAGTGAAGTTAAGAAGTCTCAGATTAGACTTCAAAAAAGGCTATTTGAGATGCATTTGAGACATCTTCCAACTCAGTGAATTACGCTATAAGAACTAGAATTGTTGTTGAACAATACAATTTGATATCAAAATACTTTTGAACAAATTTTGGTATGGATTAATTGAGGTAGGGTAAGAGCAGTGTTGATTCTAGTTGTTGAATTTTAGATTAAGAAATTTTAAGTAGTTTTAAAAAATCAAATAAAAGTTCTCATGCCAAAAACTATGGTAGATCTACATAGACACTGCAGTAACATTGTCAGCTGCTGCAATGGCTGGACACTTGTGGAAGAACCACCAAAATTGAAAAAAATACCAATTCCAAGCTCTATCTTTAAACATGGATTGGTACCCCAATTCATTGATGCAAAGTTTAGTCTCCAGGTACTGAATCTTCACACTTATCCAAGGACATGGCCCAGGGACAGACCTAGTCATAGATCAATAGTGGAAGATGCAGATGTAAAGTCACCAAGTTTTATGATTGGCTAATTAGGATAATATTATTGAAAAACAAACAAAGTTAGTATTTTTCTTTCTCTCGTATTTATACAATAAACATTACTTTAAAATATATTCTGAGCAACAACCATGGTCAGAATGACGCATTTTAATAACACCAGTGACATTAGCTTTGCCAAGGCCAAGCAAAATACCCAAGTTAATGAAAAGTTATCAAAAAATAAAAGACTGTGTTGTTGTGTTGGTCAGTACAGAAAAAAATACAAGTACAGCATGATAATTCACTTTTCAAATGAATTTTGCAATGAATATGCTTGAAGATAGAACTGAGATAATTCATCAGCAACTATAATCTCCGATTAAGACTTGTAACAACAGAAGGAAATTGTAAATAAGTTCAAAAAGTGTCCAATCTACACAAAAAGGTAGGATCGGAAAGAAAAAAAATTGAAGAACACATGTTCGTTTGAGCTGTGGTGTATGTCTAACTAAAACATGCGAATAGTGAACATGCCACCCTTCATTTTCCATGGAATAGAGGTCCTATGGTAAGCATGAGGATAAAAAAAATGTCTGGTGACTCGTTTTCTAGTAGTATTAATTGGTTCTTTAGTATATATTTTGTTGTTTCAATGATATTTTCATGTTCGCTGAAGATGAAGCCCTAAATGTGCTAGTGAAATCCCTCCTTTGGCATTGATTTTCAATGGTGCCGTTGCATTTTATATTTTTGTACCAATAGGTACTTTCTTCACACTGAAAATCGGTCTTCGCTTCAATGGAGGTACCCAGCCGTGGCTGTCCGTGATCCAGCTTGACCGCCAGGGTTTCCCACCCAGCAGCCATCAAATTTGAGTGCGCGGGCGACAAGGGCAGGCAACTCAGACCAGTTTGGGCAACCACCCTGATTAATGAATGAGCTCTTCAACACCAATAAACATGAGTTACACCAACCTGGCATTCCACACTCGAACATCCACTAACACGAACTCCAATCGACATATCCTTGGCAGTCGTACTCGCCTCGTCATTCTCCAAAGTCAATAAACTCATTCCAGGAACGGGATGTTCTAGTCTTTCCAAAAATTGTGTTTTGTCCAACGTCGACACGACATTATCAATGGAATATTCGAATAGGAATTCGTCGGGAAGTTCTTTGTTCAATCGTCTCTCCGAGTCTAATTTCCTAACATTGGAAGCCCTATGCTTTTCTTTCCTTCCGACGATTTCTAAATTCAAAGCTACGTAACCGCATTCCATACCAGTAATTTTCATGTTCAACCATCCGGTGGTGTCGTTTCCCCAAAGGCCGCCACGGGCGCCTTGATGGCCTTCCAGGTAGCAGGAACTAGAGGGTGAGACACCGCACGATGAAGTGGAGGCAAGAGTGCCATCGCAATGATCGTTTCCCGGGAGTGAGTGTAGCAGTTGCCATCCGTTGCCCGGTTCGGTTGGAGGGTCTTGTAATCTTCGTTGGAGTAGATGATTGTTCGGTTTACTTATTGGTGAAGATTTGTCTGGCAATGAACCGAGCCATTTTGAAATGTATTTATTGTTTCTATTCCTTCTAATAGTTGTTCGCAACAGTCGTTTTCCAAGATACCTTTTCCGCAATCGCAGGTTTTTCTCCAAATGGAACAGTTCGAATGGATCCACTTCACCAGCGGGCACTTTATCCACAAACTCCTCGACGGCCATTCCCTCCAGCGGATTCTTCTCTTCGCTCTTGACGACCGTTGCGCCAGTTTCGGATGGGACCACAATGCTCCGAATACTCGTTTCCATGGGATTTGCACGAGGCGTATACTCCGTTCTCCCTTTCAATGCATTCCGACAGAGTCTCTTGGGCAAATTTATCGATTTCTCTAATTGGAAGCAATGAGGGGCATCGTCCTCGTTCAAGGCCTTGACTTTCTCTCGTATGTTGGTAATGTATTCTCCCGTATGCCAATATTCATCGGTGAGCGGTTGACCTTCGTAGATGGTTCGTTCGGACCACGTGTCCATGGCGTCGAGGAGTGCCGCCAGGAGATTGTAAGAGGCGGTATAGGCTTTGGCTTGGTGCATCCTCCATCCGATGGCAGTCGGTACGATCGGTATGCGATCCAGTTGCGGAGCGGCCGATCCTTCTCCCGTCCAACACCGACTCTGAAACTGGTATTCCTCCTTCTGACACGCCATTTTCAATTTGTCCTTTTCGCATTTAAGATACTGCGACGCCCACGGCAGCGTATATGCCAATTCCTCCTTGGTCGTTTCCGGAACGCCGAAGAGACCATTGCCCAATTGTCCCACGTCGACATCGGCGTATTCGTGAAGGTTCCGCAATACTTGGAAATTCCCACCCCACAAAAACGGCAAATGGGAAGTTCCCGCCAACAACGCCTGCCGCGCAAAGAAATCGAACAATTGCGCGGAGAATTCGTCTCCTTCTCCTCCACTTTCGTCGTTCGTGTCGTCGTCGTGTACGCCGTAATCTTCCCAAATGACCATATCGGCATCCCCTCCGAGAATGGACGACCAACCCATGGCGTGGACCAGCGTCTCCCTTCCTCCGGCGTTCAGCCCGGCCGCCTCCAAGGGAGTGACGCTCAATCCTTCCTTCTCCGGAGGAGGCAAGGCCACCGCCCTCACCACCAAATTCATGCCCAACCTCCGGAACAATTCTCCCAACAGCGATTCCATCTTCCCGGCCATGGATTGCCACGCGTGATTTCCGCCATATCCCATATTCCTCCAATTCCCCGTGACGACGACGGTGAAATTGCCATTGGTCATCATGGCGTGGAGGAGTCGACGTTCCAAGCCGTCGAAGGAACGTTGGGTCGTCCACCCCCCTTTGGTCCTCCAGTGCGGTTCTTTGAGCGCGAGGTATTCGGAGGTGGTGACGGTGGCGAGATCGATTTCTCCGAGGTGGAACATTTGGAGGCGGTCGTGCAGTCGTTGATTCGGATCGCGGATTTGTCCCGAGACTCGTCCGTCGCCGGTGGCGGTGGTGGCGGTGGTGCTGACACCGGCGTTTTCTTCCACCGTGACGTTTTCGATGCCCCAACCGACGAAGACCGCGTAAATCGCCTCCTGTCCCCTCCGCACCAACTTCTCCCCCGCATCCAAAAAGTGGTTGACGTAGACGGCGTCGACCTGCCACGACTCGTCCGGAAAGTCGTCCTCCCCCAAATCGGAAAAGTCGTTCCCCGCTCGTTCGGGAGAGGTGTACGGCTCGGAGGGCCGTTCGTCCGCCGCTCCGTCGTAGAAGCCCCAATAGCCGTAGAGTTGGGTCAAGAGGGAGTGTCGTTGGGAGGGGGTCAGCGCGGAGAGGGGGTCGGGCTTGTACTGCGAATCGGGGGAGGCGCGATCGTGGGGGGCGGGGAGGGTGTGCCCCCGGGCGGTTTGGACGCGGGCGTCGTCGACGGTGAGAAAGAGGGCGGAGAGGAGGAGGAGGACGAGGAGGGCGATGGCGGATTTGGCGCGGTTTTGGGAGTTCCACAGGGTGTCGCACGTGGAGATGGCGGGGGAGGCGAGTCGGGGGAGGTGGCGTCGGAGGGTTTGCGGCAGTTGCGAGAGGAGGGCGGCGGCGGCTTCGAGGAGAAGGGCGGCTGTGGCGATGGCTCGGGCGGCGAGGGACCGGAGATTCTGGAGCGCGTGATTGTGATTCAAAGTGTCGGGCCAGTCGAAATGGCGGCTGCCGCGAAAGGGGTCGAACTGCGCGAAGCCCGACGTGGATTTGGAATTGTGCGGTTTCGCTGCGGGCGGCAGATTGGTCGACAGAGGCGACATGGCCAAGTTGCCGTCGCCGTAGTCGTCGCCATAGTCGTCGTGGCCGGCCACCAGCCCTTCCAATTCCAACTCGTCCAACTCGTCATCTCCGTCGTAAAATTTATTGATGCGGCCGCGACTCGTTTGGCCGCCGTGACCATGATGACCATGATGACCAAGATGACCAAGATGACCGTGATGACCGTGATGGAATGCCGACGCCGCGGCGAAGGGATTGACGAAATTCTCCTCTGGCGGATCGCACGAATTGGACGGCTCGATGGCGCGCGAGTGGGAGTGAGAGTGAGAGTCGGAGAGGGAGCTCGATCGGAACAGTGTGCCGCGATGGCCATCGGATCCGCCGTCGCTTTCGCCGTCGCTGGGCGGCAGCGGCAGTGGCGGCGACTGCCGTTCCACGGGATCCATGGGGAGGCGACCGGACGAGCCTGCGGAAGAAACGCTGCTTTGGCCGCGGAGGCTGTAAAGGCCGCTGCCGTGGTGGCTGTTGTTGTTGTCGCCGCCGTTGTTATCGCTGCTGGGTTTGCGGTCTTCGACGATGTCGCTGTTGGAGTTCTGGTCGTCGTCGTGATCGTCGTCCGAATTGGAGGGCGGGTCCATTTTGATTGTAGCTGGTGATTTTATGTTCGCGAAATTTGTTCGGTGCCTTTTTTATATAGTACGGCTCTTTTGATGTATCTTCTACTGTTGTAGTAATACTCGTTTTCTCTTTTTCTCTTTTTCTCTTTTTCTCTGTTTCACTTTTTCTCCGTTTCTCTTTTTCTCATATTCAGTTACCATAAAAAAAAATATTATCCTTCTCATCCATACGCCATCGGAATCTTTTCCATGTATTGTGTATCGTACCTCGGAGAATTTATCCTTGGGTAGGGGGTACAGTTCAAATCTTTCTGGATCTTTCACATTTCTTATTTTAAATTGCACCATACTACCAACTCATATGCGATGATCGAGTGCAGCGGTGCGACATAAAGCCATCACACAAAAAATCAAGTAAAAAAATCTACCATCACACCACACTTCAAAAAATCATCCATCGACACACAACACGCATGTCGTATTATTGATTTTTGGGTATCGTATTACACATAATATAGATTACGTAGATTGATTTCTTTCAATGAGCATGGGCCTATATTATGTGTCGCGCAATCTCACAACCTGAAATATTCCGCAAGAATCTCAACAACACATCATCCACATCATTACACCATGACGATGATGATATCATCCCCTCTCGTACTACGACCGCTGCGCCACGACAAAAGTTCACATTGCCACCGTGACTGCCGCATGGCACTTTCACTCTCTCGCTTTCTGGCTCTCCTGGAAATTCTTAGCACTTCGATGATTCCTTCTGCCGTCGTCGTCAAAGTCCAAGCCTTCCAATTCCACAAGTCACGGCATCCTTACCCTCAAACGATATTCTCTCCTACATTGACGCTCTCCGTGGTTCCTCCTCGTTTACCATGTCATGAACATGCCCGTCGTCGCGAGTATCATCTCACCCTATCGATGAGACAACAACAACCACATCATCATCATTACAATGATGAAATTCATCGCGGGGACGAATTCGGCGAATCACCGACGGATGATACTGCGGATCCGCAGCAACAGCAACAGGAACAACAACAACAGAAAAACGTCGAACCTTCCTCTTCGTCCGCGGATAGGAGACATTTTCTAACAAGAACCGCATCTACGTCCATTGCCGCAGCCATGGGCATTGGATACTCCACTTTTGGTTCCTTTTCTGATGGCTACAGCTACGGCTACGGCTACGACGGCCGTCGACGCCATTATTACCGCCGCTGCTGCCTTAGCCATCATGTGGGCTTCAATTGCTATACAACGTCGATGCTTACACCTTCCGCCAATGCAATGGAAAATGAAATATTTTCCACTCCTTCTTCTTTTTCTTCTTCTCCATACGATGCTCCGAGAAACCAACTCATCGACTCCTTCTTCTCCTGGAATACGGACACCACGATGGAGGGATACGAACAAACCGTCCGACCTTACAAGGAAAAGTTGTTCCAGTCTCTCTTTCGTTCCCTATCGGAAAACTATCAAAACGAACGAAATCAATACGTCCCGACCATTGTCGAATTGGGCATGGGCACATTCCCGAATGCACCCTATTACGCTCAGGCCATATCAACCAATGCCGACGACGACAATCGTAATAATGACGAGAATGGCAGGAAGGCTTTCAATTTTCAAGCACTCCAAATCATAGGCGTCGATCCCAACGATTCCATGGCCCGCTACGCGATGAAGAATGCCGAACGAGGCGGATTGCTTGTTGGCAAGCCAGATGATAATAATTACTATCAATCCAAGGATAATGACGGCATTTTCAACAACAACGGTCCGAACAAGAATATCGTCTCCGTGAGAACCATTCACGGTGTGGCCGAAGCGCTTCCCTTCCCCGACGATTCCATAGATGCCATAGTCGCCACGCTCACATTGTGTTCGGTGTCCGATCCGGAGAGGGCCCTATCGGAGATTCGTCGCGTGCTCAAAAAGCCAAAGTCGAATGTGGAGCGCGGGAGTGGCAACGACGACGACGACGACGAGAACAACAACGGCTGTTGCGGCGATTCCGGAGGGAAATATTTATTCTGGGAACATGTCCAATCGGAAACCGACTCGGGGTTGGCCATGCAACAAACGATACTGACACCATTGCAATCGTTTCTCGGGGATGGATGTCATTTGAATCGGAGGACTGGTGAGAGTATTCGAAATGCTGGGTTTGATATCCGTAGTGGAATGATGGAATATGTGGAGTTTGAGCAGTTTGGTTTGATTGGTCCTACGGTTATGGGGATTGTTTCTGTTTGATCTGATTACTTATTATATTATAAATTATTATAATTGCAATACAACAAGGTTCTAGTGTGGATATTTTTTCGATGTATGAGCACTTGTAAGCAAAAAACAGCCATACAAGTTCCATCGTCAACATGGATCATGGGGGGGAAACTGTCAGGAATTGTGTTGAGAAGGTGGTGGAATCTATTCTGTGATATTTTTTATTTGAAAATTTGAAAAGTGAAAAAAGCACAGTTAAAATCAAGTAGAAGTAGTAAAAAAATTGCTATTGAAAATATATTTTGACAATTGTCAAATTGTGAGTGAGAGCTTTCGTCAATGCACCTTACTACACACAAGTCAGATCAAATAATGCCAACTTCCTTGAGAGTTTTATCTTTGTGATTCGAGTTACTGTGTGGAATTCACAGTTTGTGACCGAGATGATGCGCTCCATTGCCTCGACAACTTAATTTTGTTGGAAACTCCAGTATTGCGAGGGCATAAAATGGTGGATCAGTAGAATATCCATAAGGATAATATCATCCACGTGATTTCGGATGTCATTTCAACTTACTGTATCGTAGGGTGTTAACTCAAAGAATGAAATAGAAAGCGTTGTTAAACGTACTTGAGTACAAAACTAAACAATCATGGTGAAAATTGACTTCTTGAAACTTTAGTGCTGAATTATGCAATGACTCCCAAAAAATAACAATATCCATATTATAGGAGCGAGCCTAATCATCGATAAGCTTCTCCCTCTTTCTGAAAACTGCATTGCAAGACATATACATAACCTATCCAGCCGTTTTCAAAGAAATCCTGGTGAATGGTCAATGGATGGCAGCTTAATCAACCACCACTTCAGAAGTAGAATCAGAAATGCTCGCGACGTCGCATGCACCCTTGCGACTCACACCTGCTCCAGCAACTTTGGCCTTGCACTTGTTAGCGTAGGTAATACCGTCACATCCACACACTGATAAAAATAATCAAAATAACAACAAAACAAAACATGAGATACTCAGAAACTTTACATTGGCAATGATTGTAAGATAAAAGGAGACTCACCAGGCCTCCAATTGGATTTGCACACCGGTTGGCTCAGATGAAAGTCGGCTTGGCAGGTTCCAGATTGAGAGTTGCATTCTCCATCGTTCACCACGCAGATGTATCCCTCGCTACAGGTGTCCTCGTCAGTGAGAGCATCAAACTCACAAGGGCTCCCCTCCATTGCTACTCCTCTGACGCCAGGGATGGAGGCATCAGCCTTAGCAGTGAATCCCAAGAGGAATGCTGCGAAAGTGGAAGAAAGTTTCATGCTGTTTTTGGAAGTTACAAATGTGGGTTGGATGATTTTGTTTGTTTTATGAACATAACCTCTGAATAAAGTGATTTGATCACTATCTGTTTTGTGGTTGCGACATCATTGTGTGTGAAATATATGCAGTTTGTGTGAGAGAGCAGTTGTCAGAGATGTGACAATAAAAATATCCTTGCCTTGCCCCAATCCATTGATATCTTACTGCAGATATGTTTAATTTTTTTTTACCTTGCCTTGCCATCTGGTTTTCAACATTTTTTGTCATGATATTAGTTGATAGATGCGACAGTGTGTATTGTAGGATGGTACACATACTGGAACTTAAAATACATATTAACGGACATTCCATCGTGAAGCCAAATCGAAACCAGATCTGGCTTCATTTGCGGTATGATGTTCGACGGCATTAGAAGTCTCAAATTGATCTGTAATTTTTCACGATATTATTAGATTAATATTTGAAATATTGATGCATCATGTTTCCTGTTATGAGAAACAATAATCAATTTTAAAGTTCATTTGTTTTAAAGCCATTGCAGCAGAAATTTCCATGGTTGTGGTGAAAAAAATGTTGGTCAGATCTGAGTTTTGATTTTAGTGTAGGAATCTGTAGCTTTTTGTACCAAAAAATGCAAACTTGTTCGTTTTAATTTTTTCTATGGGGTTATCATGATAAAATCATCACAATTTTTGAACCCAACAATCAATTGACAATGGCCAGAAACCATAAATTTGGTGGCATCAGTGCCAAGGGTTCAGCCAAAATGATGTTTTTCCATCCCTCTGCACCTGCTTAGTTGGATATGTCTCAGACATGTCCCAGACATGTCCTTGGGACAGGGACATGTCATAAAATCCCAGGTAATGAATCGGATGGCTTTTTGCAGAATTGGCTCAGCCATGTTTCTGCAGCATGTCCTCGGAGTCAGTCACATGTCCTTTCTTCCACCTGGAACTGACAAAAAACTTGTAAATCAATCAAATCTTTGGAATTTGTGTTTGGAAAATAAAGTCGATTCCTCTGTATACACTTTACTTCTGAAATTCTTCTTTTGGAATTACAAAACCATTATTGATTCCAAAATGAAAAAAAATGAGGTGTCATCAAAAGATTTGCTTTGTAAACACAAAAAATGCATTGCAAAGCAAATCTCATCTCTCTCTCCCCTTGTTCCCATCTTGATCCCAGATAAAATTCACTTTTTCATTTTTCATTTTTTGACACAATTTGAGCTCAGATATTTTAAATTTGGGT
>JALLPE010001227.1:0-12632 GCA_036940025.1 Conticribra weissflogii | reverse complement strand
TTTTGGACAGGGGTGTGATTTTAATATTTTTACTAACAAAATGGCAAAATTGCACATAAAAAAGGTGGGCATTATTGACTCATTTTCGTAGTAGATAACGCCAGACCGTAAAGGGATATATGCAAATCCACTGAGAAGGATTTCCAGGGAACCAAATGGGGTGCAAATGGGCAAAACAGTCTCTCTCGTTGTAATTAAAGAAAGGATGCCTGTTATTATTAAATAGTATTAAATTAGTGTGGGCTCACAATATGACAAGGTGCACTGAACATTTATACATTCAGAGAGTCAAGTCTTCTTGCTGATTGCCACAATTCTATTTGCATAAACTCTAAGAATACTGAATGGCACAAAAGTTTTGGGTTTGAGTTTGCCATTTTTGTACTTGATATCCAGAATTCAAATAGTATATGCATTGATGTAGGTATCTTCAAGACAATCAATCTCTTGTAGTCAAGCAAGTGCACCTGAAACTCAGTTGAAAAAAGTGGTTTAAATCACAGAGGCACATTTTGTGCTCCATCCCACAAACAATGTTGCTTTGGTATTTGAGCGACATTTTTCTAGAAAATTTGCACCAAAGATGATATCATGATATCATAATGCAGCACATCAAAATTAGCAATGTGTGCTGGGTGAGCATCAATCACCATGTTGTGGTTAGATTTACAGAAACAAATTTTCTCAAGACCCACCAGGGAAGAGACCCAAGTGGTACCACCCAAGGATATGATATAAAGATTATCATTGCTAGAGAGGCAGTGGTAATTTGGAGGCAGTGGTTGTGAACTAATGATAGTTTTGAATGATCTAGAATCAACAAAATAAATTGTTTTTTTGCACTGCCAATAAAGTTCAAAGTAGCAATGGTACAATGGGTTTAGTTGTTTAGTGGGGGAGCTTCTTGAAGAGTAGTATTAAAATTGTAAATGTAAGGGGTCATGTTGTCAACATCTAATTTATGTTTAGTTGATCTTATTATCCT
Source organism: Conticribra weissflogii (assembly GCA_036940025.1). NCBI lineage: Eukaryota > Bacillariophyta > Thalassiosirophyceae > Thalassiosirales > Thalassiosiraceae > Conticribra > Conticribra weissflogii. The sequence continues at coordinate 11,647 of JALLPE010001227.1, read as the reverse complement.
TTTATTCACATTTCCAGATGGATAGTACATAGTCAGTAACCAACAAGTTGGGGCAAACCTTGCAAAAAGAGAGCCTGGCCCAGTATGTTTAGATTTTATGTTATTTGAGGCAACTGTGTGGCATGTGCTGTACCAATCTTTGCAAGCTTCCCTCTTCTCTTTAGCAAGATGGATGAAGTTATTAAGATGACACCTCTGATTGAAATCGAGAAGGTACATCATGTCATTGATGCAGGCCATGCCAGAGGTCTTACAACTGTAAAAGGCATTCCTGGCACAAATAAACCTGCTGATAATGAAACACAGGATGTAATGACAAGTGAGATCCTGAACACAGATATTATCTGTTTGCATGACTGACTCAATAAACATGAACTTGAGGTGATGTTATCTTGGGATAACATGGCTGAGAATAACCAGAGCACAAGTGGGGACAGAATCATCAATGTCTTCCCAGTGGCAGAGTTGCCCATATTCCAGGCTGTCTTGGAGAATGTCAAACTCCAGGTTAAATAGGAAAGGCAGTTGTCTAACTGTTGGACTCTTGATATAAGAATTCTCACTGTGCAAAGAAATGATCATTGATTGGAAGCAAAGAAATGACTTGGTTTTTCATTGGTGGAGACTCCATTGGAGGGTCTGGTAAAGGTGAGTGTTAAGCAGCATGGCTGGATGCAACAGTACCCATATGGACATTGTCATAGCCAATACCATGGCCTCAACATGGTTGTGAAGGAGACTAAGAGAATGTACAACACTGCAACAACAATCAGTGCTGAGGCTGCTAGAGTGACTTTGTGGGTGGCCACAAGCATTGTAAACATACTACAAATGCTTAGTGGATGGTCCTTTGCAATCCTGTGAAGAATCCCCACAATTGCAATCCTTATTTCCATCAGACAATTGTCCTGAGGATATTCCTGCACATGTTGTGATACAAGATTGCTGATTGGATTGTGGTATGTACATGTGGCTAACAAATTTGAGATGCCTCCAGCACAGAAATTAAAAGGATAACTAAGGACCAGTACCAAGAACCTGAGGACATTGTATTTACAGGTGGGCAATTGCTGGGATGTGTAGCACCATGGGAGCAACAAGCATCATGGCAATCAGCCTAAAAGTAAGGCCACTGGACTTTTTTTTGACCTGTGTCATTGTAATCATTGCAACAAGAACCACATCTTGGTATTTTTGCCTAAATTTGATTGGCCTTTATGCTCTACAAGATCATATTGGCCTTGAAAAGTTTTGACGAGATTCAATAGTCTTGTCATTAAACTCTCTGTACATAACACTGACATGTCAATGTGTGCACAAGAGATTGAGTAAAGAACAAAACCTTCATTGGAATGTTGTCCAAAGGACATTCCCAGATGCGTTCCAAAACTTTGGCAGCATCAACTACAATTTCAAAGCATTGAGACATGGTAACATGTTATTTTGGCGTTTTGCACATGTAAGACAACACAACATTGCCTGCTGCTATTGCATGGTCAAGAGATATGATTAAAGAATTTGTAAAAAAATTGATGAATGCACCATTCACCAAAGAGCCATTATTATCCACTCATATGGTGCATGGCATGATCCCAATTATTGACAAGGGTGTCAGTAGCAAAAAGAGAGCTTTGATACATCATTACTTGTTGTTCCTCATTCTTCAGAAAATACTTGTGCCTTTTCACAAGCTTGTCAAATTAATTAGCCATGTGAATGATGTAATCAAGACCACTGGCACCACAGACATTGCCAGAGAGCTCAAGGGATATTTTGCATTGTGTCATTGTACCCACAACACCACCAAACAAGTTTGTTGCTTAATAAGAAGGGGAATGAAAGGGGATTAAGTTTGATGTAACTCTTCAAGTACTTGAAGGTGGTGGGCATGTAGCAGTAGAATATATAGTTCATGGCTATTAAATTTTTTCTGGATATTTTTTCTGTAGGATCAAGTATCTACTCATAATATACCTAGATTTGAGTAACTATGATTTTTATGATAATGAAAAGATGGGTACAGAAACTAGATAATGCATTGAATAATGTCAGCAAGGACAAGAGAAGAATAAAATCTGACATCACCAAGCTATAGACAGACAGGAGATAGAGGAATCAACAAAGAAGGATTCCCAAGAACCCAAGTGAGATGCAACTGGGCATTGCAAGTTTTGGGTTATGATTGCTAAAACTTTATTGTTTGTTGGTCACAACTGTTTGATTCAATTGGTTTGTTTTATTGTCATTTCCCAGGATGTATCTCAAATTTCACTGTGTATTCAACCCTCACTTTTGTATTTATTTTAATCCTTGCTCAGGGTCATTGAAATGGATATGATCCAAAGGCTTCCATCTTCATCTTGTAATTACCTTTTGTTACAATAAACAGTGCCAAATGTTTGCATTCATACCTTCATCAGAAGCAAAATTCCCAACTAACTGGCAAGCAGATTGGGTCCACTAGCTATTATTTGGTGGAAAAATGCTCCTTCAACTAGGATAAACTATCTAGAGAATATATTGTTAATTCTTCAGATTCTACAACCTGACAATCATCAGTTTATTCTGGAACACCAACACACGTAACCCACAACTTGTCAATTACATTCTGCAAGAAATCAATTGAAAAGTGTGATGCAGAGGAAAAATGGCTACAGATGGTTCCTTTGTTGAACAAGTTCCAATACATCCATCTTCTTCATAATTTTTTGACAACATCTCTGGTGTAATACTGCTTTGAATCGTTTTTTTGGTATCAACAAACTGGTCATAAAGGGATAAATTATTTATCTATTTCAATTTTTGCATCAAAATCCTCAAGGATTACAGGGATATGCTTTGTAGACTCATCAATTCCAAGTTTTGATCACAACAGCAGTCGTTTTCTGAACAATTTGAAATTACGAATTTGAGTAGAATTTACACAAATATCCATACTAATCTAAATCAATATCACATTATTTGACTTTGTTTACAACAATTAACAACACTGGCTCTCTGATCTATGTAGATTCATTTATGGAAGTAGAGTGATCGCGACTTTCTAATGCCTAAATTTTGGATGTTGTGCTCTTTTGCTGTAATTAGCTTTTGTCCTGTTGGATTTTCATCACAATTTATGAGGTAGTATCCTACAATTCTCAGTATCAATAAGTGCATGAGTTTACTTGCTCCCAAAAGCACTTTATACTCTTATAACTTGTATTCACCTATACATCATTGTACACTGGAACATCTAGTTGTTTTGCAACATGGACAGCTACCAATTCAGCATGAACACACCTGTATTGTTGACAAAATTTGTATGTATGCACCAAAATAATTCTTCTTTTTCCATTTGGCATTATTTGCTTGCAAATCCTTCTCATGAATCCACCACACCACTCATCATCTAAGACCATACTAATTACTAATTAGAGATCATTGTAACCACATGTATTCTGCTTCCTCTTGAACTCTTCCATCTTTGTTTTTAAATCAGTGCATTTCAAAAGATTATTTGCTGATGTCTTTTCCTCAATAGGAATTTCGATTTGCTCATTTCACCAAGTCATGCCATGGTCATTTGTATGTGCAATGAATGCATCCAAAATATTGGTTTCCCCTTTTGCCAACCCTTCCAATGATATGTTGATGATTTTGTACTGGTCAGTTTAATAATCAAATAATTCATATTCTTTTTAATGTGTTGACCAAAAATTGCAATCTTTTTATGCCTAAATTTGTTCCCTATAATTTCTCCACTCTTAATTTGCCATTTTCTTTTAGCTTGATAATACCAATATGAAGAAAAACAAATGGGATATTGCAATTATTTAAATCTTCCCATGACTTGATTTTATTGGGACCAATGTTTTTGTGGACTTTAAAAATGATTTTTGTTGTTATTCCATAGGAGTTTAATTTTTTATTAGAATCCAAATTTCATTACAAACTCTTGTTGCTTGGACTCATATCTTGTCAATGACAGTAGCAACCACATCAATGACAAAGGTATTATCAGTAGCAACTGTGTTAGTCACTAAGGAATAAACATTGTCCAGAGCAATGAGATTAAGAACAAAAGCATCACTAGTGATGGTATTTATTAGCATCATCAGTAGCAATTGTGATGAGGCAAAAGACATTGGTATCATCATTGCAATAACAACTTCTGACTATGCGGCTACATGGGTATTTTTGTGTGTCACTCTATGGTATCAATAGTGTTGAAACAATGGCAAAAATGGAGTAAACATGGAAGAAATGTGGAAGAAAAATGAACAATAAAATGTGATCATCAAATGATGCATTATAGGGTGCAATTGTTGCAACTTCAATGAAGCATGAAATAAACATCTCAAGACTCTTTGCAACTAATTATTGTGCACTACAAAGTAAAAAATAACTCAAAACCAAGATAATCTTTTGGTAGGAATCCAAAATTATCTCATTTCAATTTTACACATGTACAATAGATTCTGTAAAAATCACTTTCATAGAGCAAAATCCTCTGACTAAAATCAGATGAATGTATGACATTTGGTGTTGGAAAATAAAAATCAACCCATAATTTGCTTCATTCTACATACAATACACACCATTCACACTATCCCTTTAGAATGGCTACAGCCATGGGACAATAGTGCACCCATCACAACATCTAACTTTGTATTGAAATCCAACACAGTCCATACCACACTGACCCATTGCCTTGGCATGAAACTCCTTTCCATATTTCATCTCTCTGGTTGACTATTCTAATAACTAGCAGTGAAGCTCATTACATATAAACACATCATGTATCCTTGTTTTAACTTATTACATATCTAATACTGGGTTATTAACATTGCTTCATGATCATGTGTCTAACATATAGTAATGGAGTGAAATGAAGTGGCATAAATCAATGATCTATTTGAGATCTATGGTACTGTAAATGTCAAAATGGTCAATTTTATTTCATGAACGACTACCGACTTTCAATTTAAAATTGTACAAAATATCCTTATTGCTCAAAATGGAATTTAATGACAATGCATTTCTGTTTGCTGGGAATTCAATACCACGGTGATGCATATCTAGTGAAAGGATCCACTCTGCATTGCATCTTCCAATCTCCAACTTGCTATAACCCACAAAATGAAATCCATAAAATGTCAAATTGCAGGTAGGGCACCCATCGCCGAAACAGAATACCCAACGCCGATAACACCCCCCTGGATAACCTTGGCATACCAACCTCTCAGCCCATCTGTCTGATCCAACCCTGTCAAAAAGTACTTGCATCTTGCAATTCGATCCCTTGGTGAAAGTCCAGGATGATTGATATATTGCAACTTGCACAAGTTACCACAAGGTTCGATCCGCTCAGTAATTTCCACAATGACATCTCCATCGCCTTTTGCCTCCCTCACCGCATCCACCAAACCTTTTCCGATACCCATTCCTGCCGACGAGTCATCACCCTCCCCCTTTGGAGAGAACTTATACCTTTTCCCAACTTGGAAAAATCGAAAATCCAATCCCTCAACCAAGACATTCTCGCCCAAATCCCCATCTTTATACCCATTTCCCTTAGCGAACAGCCCATCCTTCATAGATTGGATATATCCCCCCACATCCTTGGTTAAAATCGACAAGGCCCTATCCGGGGTAGACTTTAAAGCCACAGTACGATAGTGATTATAATCCCCTGTCACTCCTTTCTCCGTCACGGAAATCATCGGCAAGGACGGTTTGTGCGTGGTGTAATAAGGAGAGGATGGGAGGGATCCTCCGTTACCGGCTTGGAAGGGGCGGGCACCTGTTCGTACGACCGTTCCCGTGATGGATTTGGAGGATTCGGAATTTTCCAAGAGGGTGTCGGAAGGTTGAGGTGGGGGCGGGGGCGTCCCGAGTCCGACCATGTTGGCGAATATTTCTGCCATGTTGTTGTTGTTATTTGCCTTGGAATTATTTGAATCGTTGGTGTTGTTTGGTTGGGATGAGGAGAAAAGTGACAAAGAGTGACTATTCTTCAGAGATGACACTTCCAAGTTGACGAGACCATCTTTGGTGGTCGGAGGAGATGATGCGCCGTGACGGCTATCGGGGGCATAGTGGGATGCCGATTTCGGGCGGATGAGAGACAGCCAATTGGCTCCGCTGTGAAAAGCGATGAGGTTTCTTCCGACGGAACCTTGAGCGATCCATGATGAAGGTGTGCAGGAGAGAGTGACTGCGATGAACGCGGGGATTATGGCCGCGGTAGACCACGAGGATAGGGCTGTTTTCTTGGTTGGTCCTTGGGTGGCTCTCATCTTCGTCTGGACATTCGACGGTTATGACATTCGATGAATCAACAATACCTACACATCTTTTTTTGTGTTCCTTCGGGTTTTACCTTCTATATTACAAAGTGTTTTTAAACCTCCGGGAATTTTCATTAACAACTTCAAGTAGTGGTAAATTTAATTCCAAAAAAGAGAGGTAGAGTCAATGAGTCATTAACAGTTTATTTCCCTCCGGTGTTTTCGTCTGAAAAATACTTCACTTCACGTTACTTCCTGAAAAATTTTTCATGCGTGAAATCACGAGGACATTGCGTCTCATGGAAATCACCATATGAACCAAGAACTAAAAGAACCGATCGACCATCGACTCGTTTAGAGTATTGTACGATCGATACTACTCTCTACAGAGTAGATAGGTAAAATACACGTTTCCCAATTTCGTAAAAACAACGCAAAATTGTGTATCATGGAAGAACCTCTCCTACTTGACGACCAACCATCCTGGGTAACTCTCGCCGCCGAAGAAGCAGAGGCGGGCAATCAATATCGCGACGCTGGGTTTGGAGAGGCGTCTCAAATATGGGCCCAAGAGGGCGGCGTCGGCTTTGGTGCATCGTCGTCACGGAAATCGAGTCCATCTGCCTCTGGGGATGACGCTGATGTTCCGAAAATTGTTCTGTTTATGAGGCTGGGTGCGTCAACTCATTTACTGATTATTCATACGTCGATGAACGTAAACACTTTGAAAAAAAAATTCCCTTTCTTTTCCGCCAGTTCACTCGCTTGGATGTTTTTGAACAATTTTGTTTCACCTTTTTGCAGGAAATTTGGCAGCTGCTGGATTATTGATATTTGGATCCGTAAGTAATTCGCCCGTATTATTTTGAGTCGTGAAAGTTCGCATCGAAAAATATGATTTTGATTAAATAGATTAACTTCTCCATCTCTTCAGGTGGGGAACATCACAAATTTATTCTCCCTCTCCAAAATGGTCCTCGCCGGTTACGGAGTTTGCTTCGGACTCCTAATCTGCTGCCTTGAAATAAATGTATCGTTTCTACGACGTCCCATAGCATCCAATTTCGGATTTTTATACAACCCATTCTTGAGAATGATGTTTTATTTGCTAATGGCAATGGTGTCGTGGACGTTTGAGACGATATTGGGCGAGATTTCGAGTGTTGTTTTGTTGGTATTGGCAGTGTGTAACACTTACGTGATTTGTAGGTATCCGAGATATAGGGCGGTTTTGAAGGAAGTGGCAGATGAGGAGGAGAGAATTTTAAGGGGAGAAATGAGGAGAGAGGCGAGGAGATTGACGTGGAGGCATGTTACTCGGCCGTGGTGGGTTGATGACGATTAGTTTGTCGGAAGTGTTTCGTCAATTGTTTTCGGATGATGTCCATACGTTTTATCCGTAGCGTTACGGTGAGGAAAGATCTGTTGTATCATAAGTAGGCTTTCGAGGTGCAAATTGGAGGGGTTGCAGTTAAAATATCATGATGTATTCTTAGAGATTTGCGAAAAATTGTTTATAACATGAAGCCTCAAATCGTCCAGTACAAATCATTTATTTTGTTTCAAGCATACCTTTACCACTATTCGACACAATGATCAAAATTAAAAATCACGTCAATATGGAAACTTTGCTGCGACAAGCTGTACAAATGCATTTCGGTTCTAGATCTCGTGTTCGTTGAAGGTAATATATTGAAACGAGAAGAACAGGTAAATCCGAAATCTTCCATTTGTCACGTTTTCTCACTCTCGCCATGCATCACACTCTTTTACTAGTTCTTTTCCTCACCCCCTTCCTCACCCTTTAACAAACTGCTCAACTCTCCACTCTCGTGCAAATCACGCACGATATCACAACCACCGATGAATTCACCGTCCACGTAGAGTTGCGGTATCGTCGGCCACTGAGCATACTTTTTGACTCCCTCCCTGACCTCCGGATAATCCAAGACATTGACAGATGCAAAGTCCACCCCCTGGTTTTTAAGGATTTGAACGACGGTGGCGGAAAATCCGCACATAGGTTGGGATGGGTTGCCTTTCATGTAAAGCTAGTTGAGGAAAATGAGAGAGCCGAAAAGATCAGAGACATGGGAATGAATCACAAAAGCACCTTGTGCAAAATAAAGAAGACGATTGATTAAGAAATCGTTGATCCCCTCGAAATGTAGAAGGCTCACCATAATCCTGTTGCTCTTCACATGAGATTCGATCATTTTCAAAATAGAAGAATCATCCTCATTTTCAAGATTATGTTTCTTTTGAGGGGCAAAGTCATCGTGAGACGCAGAGAAGCTTCGTTGCTGGCGAGTGTTGATGGGAATGGAACTTCCAAGGTATTGTTGGTGGATGCTCAGGGCGCGGATGGCGGACAAACGAGCGTTGCCCCTAGTGACGCGGGCCGACGTCAAGGATAGGGTAGAGGTGGCATTATTGATCGCAGTGGCGACGGTACGGGTGTTGAGGGGCGATACGAAGCGATTGAACATGGTGTCGACCTCTTTGTTGTTGCGAGTCCTTCGAAAGAGTGAGTGCAGAGAGATAGTGGAACCGTCGAAGAAAACCAAGAATTCAAAAATGACTTTAAAGAAGTTTAGTTTGCTATTTAACAGTTTTTAATGACTTTATTGAAATAAGGTTCTTCTGAGTTCTTCAGTCGACGACAGCCGACAGTATATATTATAATATATTATCGAATCAAAAAAAGGCTCTCTAGAGAACAAAACACGAATAACACTACGATGTGTTATTTTTCGTGTCGTACTATACTATTGAAAAGTTTCCGTTATTATTTTGTTCTGTACATAAACTCTGGACAATCGAGTGCCCACACTAAAACAAAAACTGCAGCACAGCGACTCTGCTATTTCTATCACTTCCATTTCATCATTTTCCCAAATCGACGGCAAAGATGATGGACAACACCGGAAGCTCTATTCCAGTAATGCGCAAGCCTTCGGACGCCATGTCCGCAGGATTGAACTCGTCCAACTTGGCAGCAGCGGCAGTTCAGCGTCATCCGATTGATCGGATGCAACGGGGTAAGAGCGATATCGCACTGCCTAATACTTGAAAACCTTATTTTACGCTCTGACGTCCCCACGACTACCTCTAATCCCACAGCCAGCGCCGCCAACGGAGCCACGGAGTCCCCCCTTGACCTCGACTCCATCCGCCGCCTCTACGGCTCCGGACTCGCCATGAGACTTGCCACGGAACGCCAAATGGCTTTGAAGGTTGGAGGACGCCTCCCCGGACTGGATGCCCACCCCGATTCTCGTGCTATGTACGAGACTCTGACTGGGGACGATAGCACCATTGGATTTGGGGATTTTTTGAACTTGAAGCGGAATAGGCCCGAGGGAGGAGGATTTGGCGTAGGATCCGATGATATTCCGCACATTGCCATGGAGGACCGACTTGGACTCTGATTTCGGGGTTCTTTATTTGACGATTTGAGGAAATATTGAGAGAGGGATCGGGGTGTGGGAACTTCCTTCTGTAATGAAAAATTTGCAAAAATTTTTTTTATTCAATTCATGCAACAAAATTTCACGAGAAGAAGTGAATATGTTGTATCAAGGCCTTCATGTCAATGATGTTACCATGCGGTAGCTATTGCCATGGTGTCGACTAGTTTTTCACCGTTATTATTATTTCAAAAGGGGAACGAGATCTTTATAAATGAAATGTGATCAAATGCATTATTTCCGTTGATTAGTCACTTTATTAATTACCATGTTTTTTATATCATGTCCATCATTGCCTTAACTGTCACACCCATGCAGGACTCAATCTGAACTACAATGCCAGCGGACTTGACCAAATGACATAAAGCCTGTGAATAACATAAAATCTGAAATGATCGATTTTGTGACTGATTCCTTCTTGTATACAAGTCTGTTGTTTTGATAGTCCAACATGGCCCACGCCAGCCTTCCATCATCCCGTTCATATCTGTTCATAGATTAGAAATACAGAGAGAAGAAAAAGATAAATCGAAAATTTAAACCAATATTAACAGAAACATCTCTTTGCTATCAAATGTTCTAAAGCTATCCCCATAAATAATGGAGATGAATTGAAAATGATGAAATGGTGTTAGTGACAATCTCATTGGTTATCACATTGCCCTAAATGGGTTGTGAACCCCTACGCCAACCCCAAAAGTTGTCAAAAATGTTGTTGCAGATATCGCAAATTTTAATCCTCTTTGGGAAATGAACCAACCCCATCAATGGTTTTGACAATATAACTAAAGGGAAAACATAAAATTTCATAGACCTTGCTTATCTTGCAAATCGGGTTTTCTCATGATGAGATCCCTGATGAAGACATCCCAATATTGAACAAGATTACAGGTGTTTTCTTCTTATTCCTTTTTCATCATCTTCATTCATCATTTATGAACAAACCAATGCCATGTGCAAAATGTTGAATCTGCAATGGTTGCATGATCATTGTTTTGACAGTCAAGAACTATTCTCCCAACAACATGAAAATGAATCAATGATAAACATGGACCAACTGAATTCAGAAAGATCTAAGGATGATGATGATGTATTTGATATGGGGGAAGAAGTCATCAATAAAAGTGGCATGAAAGAGGGGTGGAAAACTGGAGTATAAAAAATAGAGGAGGATATCATGGTGAGGTTGTTTCAGGAGATTCATCTAAATTCTCAAATTTTGTGAAAAAATGGGCTAGATAATTTAATGAATGGCTCTTAGATGAGGAAGTCCCCACCACAACCTTAGCATCATTGAAAAAGAAGTGGTATAAAATGAAAATGGCCTAGCCATAAATGGGTGTTCAAATAATCATTCCAACCACTGAGTAGGCATGCATCTTGAACCAAGATATCACTATTCACCAGCCAGGCACTAATGTAGGAGCAGATCATGCAAGATGTGGATGGAGATGAGGACAATGAGAATGACCAACAAAGTAGAGGAGGGAGTGAAGAATGCAATGACAATAGCAAGGATTTTAATGCAGGAAAGGCAGCAGTGATGAATTACAAAAACAAAAGAGAAAGTGTCATCTATAGACAGGGGAGTGGTCCAAGGAGATATAAGAAAATACAAACAAATTTTACTGGTAGACAATCCTAACTACCTACTAACCTCAACAATCCATTCCATCCAAACAATCACCCTGAACCAAACAATCCCAATCTTTATCACAATCCAAAGCAACTCTATAAGGAACAAAACCATTATCAATATCAAAAAATCATCACAACAAAAAGCCTCTGCAACAATGACAACAAAACCAAAGACTGCTGCAGCAGCAACAGCCAAAGTACTCACACTGAAATGTGAGAAAATGTGACTACATATTTCTCTCTATCTAGGTACAAATGGCGCCAGAA
>JALLPE010001226.1:0-12638 GCA_036940025.1 Conticribra weissflogii | reverse complement strand
CCAGTACCCTACAACACAGACAAAGATCAAATTTGATTGTTTGGAATTGTCAATTGAAGACAGTCTTTGTGGAGGATCAACAAGCACACTTGAAAACCAAACTTGAAGTGTCTTGTGAATTTTGTGGCAGTAGTTGCTGTTGAGAATTAGTCTGAATCAGTTTCAGCAAAATGATGGAAATCAGCATTGGGGATCAAACAACATTTTTAATTGGCTGAAATAAAAATTCTGGGAAACAACTTGCTTCTAGAGAGTTGGCTTGTAGGTTGGATTTTCATTGGAACTTTCAATGGGTCTTCTGGTTGGACTTCCTGCCAACATCCTGTGATATTGTTAGTTAGAAGAAAATTAAATATTTGAAGCTTGGGCTGCAAGTGCAGACTGGAAATTTGCAACTGAACTAGAATAAACTGCAAGATCTACCCCACATTAGATCAGTCCTGTAGAAGTTGGATTTACAACAGGGGTATGGTGGCAAGGGTAATGTTCAATGACACTAAATTTGATTTTAAATTGTGACTATTCAGAATTTAAAATTACAATCTGGCAGTGATCGAATGCAAGCAAAAACAGATGACAAGGTAAGAGGCCTTGGGACGAAAATGTCATATCCTGAACTAACAGTTAGAACACATGTGATGAGGGAAGAACTTTTATAATTGGACAAAATGACAAATTTGGAGATTGCAGAGTGGCTTTGATATTCATCAGTATGTCAACAATCATTCTGGAGACTGTTTTGTATTCACAATCTGAAATAAGGGAAAAAACTGATTCACATGTCATGAAATGGCTCAATATAACATATTTTGGTGACAATATAATTTAATTCAAATTTCCAGAAATCCAACTTCACCAAAGTCAAGAATTCATTCCTAAAATGCCAACCATTTTGATCAAAGATTGAAAAAATTGCTGATGACAATGCCATTGAGAGAAAAGAGTCAACAGCAATCTAGAATTTGACATTAGGAAGGGAAGCATCTTGTCAGAAGAGGAATCAAGAAAAAAGGAGCCTCCACCATCACAGAAACAGAAGCATTGAATTTTGTCCTAGTTATTTTGAGAGTTACTAGATGCTAGATGTGGATGACCCAAAATACCAAGATGCTAATTTTCAAACCAACCTCAATGCAGCAATCTACCACAAAAATCTGATATTTAAAGGCAAAGGTGATGATATAGAAGAAGTAAATATGCAGCAGTTGGAGCAGCAATTGGTGGTGGTTTTGACAACATTAGCATAATAATCCTGATCAAGTTCAATGAAGCATGACAAGCCAAGGTACAGGTAAATAGGAAAATTGGTGAAATTTGATCAGGAGTATCAGTATACAGTAAAAGTTGGCCCACATTACAATCAGTAGATACAAACAAAACTAAGGCTAAAGGCCTTTGTCTATTATATTTACTTGGACTATGAAAACGATGTCAGATGGATATAAGGGGCAAGACATTTAGTAAGAGGATTATCACAAATAGAGGGAGAGTACTACAACAACTGAGTAATATTGATATCAGTCACATGTGACACAGGAATTAGCATAGTCCTTACAGCCATACTCATAAGTGGATAAAATGCAAGAGTTATAATATCAAAGGTGGATTCCTCAGGGGGAATTTTTAGTACAATGAAGAAATGTATATGTCTGTGTGAGAGGCATTTGATAAATACTATCCCATTGAAAAAACATGGCTATACATTATGAAGCCTCTATATGGACTCAAACATACAGGACTCTACTAATACAGAAAGGCAAAATGAGCCATGGCAGAAAATGGATTTAAGCAAAACAATGAAAACCCATCCTATTTTGTCAATGGAGACAAGAAAACCTAGTAATATGGATTACATGGGTAGATGACATCCTAGTATTCACCCTGTCATCAATCATTGAAATTGAAAATGATGTGATCAACCTCAATTCAAATGCATAGTTAATTGAATATATCAAACACAAGATTGACTGAAGCAAGGATTGCAACAGTTGAAAATCACTCAATCAGTACTTGTCAAATTTGAACTACCAACAGATGTATTAAACCAGGCACCTGCAAAATCTTGTAAATAAGCACAAATACAAAGAAGTGCTTGAAAAAACAATGCATATCTAGTATTGAGTCAGGAACAAGAAAACACAACATTTGGTATAAAACTAGAAACCAGATATTGGCAATGTATTATTAGAACTATCAAGGCATTTGGTTCAATCAGCACAAACCCACTACAACACCATGTTGACAGCAATGAATTATATGAAAAGTACAACAAAGCAAGGATTAGTCCCAAATCCATATGAACAATGAGATAGGAGATAGGAATGAAAAAGAATATGAATGAATAATTTGAGTTCAAATTAACTCTAATTATGCCATGAATCCTGAAATTTGAGAGTGCTTCAGGCACCAAATATTCTTGAATGGGTCAACAGCTATGGGAAAAGATCAACTCAAAAAGTGGTAAACTGTCAGTTATAGAGGCAGAGTTATATGTAGCCACATTTTATTTGTATGGAGAATGATGATGGCAATAGAATTGAAGGTACCATGACCTATGATACTGCAATGCAAAACACAAAGGCACCATAGATTTGTCCAAGCATTGGAGTACAATAGGTAGGTCCAGGCACTCATACATACAAATGTATATGCTACTGGACCTCAATGAATAAACACCAATATATATCAAATGGGTCAACATCAACAAACATGCCGCAGATTTAGGGATGAATAATCTCAATGCAGCAAGCTACTGAAAGCATGCAAAAGCACTCTAAGGCAACAATGAAAAATTTTAACCCAGATTTCTTCCAAATTTGGAGTGAGGGAGAGTATTACATGACAAAAGGGGGACTTAAAACATCCTGAAAATTGTTTAAAATTTAATTACTGGACACTAGAATGACAACAAAAATACATCATGATTCAAACAACCCGACAACTAAAACCACTATTAACTACTTGACTAATTAACCTGAACTTAGGGCTCTGGGATTGCTATGGCAAAATACCAAGGGTTTGGTTCATTTGGCAGTCATATTCACTCAGTTTATATAGTAATTTGTTTATTTCTTTTTCATGGTGACAGAAAAAGAATGATGTCTTAAAAGCTGTTCTATTGAGTGGCCTTTTGAAACTTTCTCTAGCTCATTAACCAAAAGAAAAAAATTCATAAAAAAATAAATTATCACTGTTACGTCAGTATCAGAAAGAGTTCAATATCATCGTTTATTTTTTACTGTGTTTGGTGTGACGCTGTGGATCTGTGACGTACGATACGACGATATCGTACCGATTCTCTAACCTGAATAATTTTCTCAAATAACATGGTTAAAAGTGACGGCAACATTGACGAGGAGGAGCATAAAGCACCAAAACAAAATCAACTCAAGCAACAAGAATCAAAGAGGATAGACTGAACAAGGGGTTTTCTTCAATAAAAAGAAAATGAAGCTCTTCCAATTCTACTGCTCTATCCTAATCTGCACATGGCAACATATCGTCTTTGGCCGGATCGCAGCCTTCGCACCGCGAACGTCTCCTATCACAAAGCAGGAATTACTGGATCACACTCCCACCATAACAATATCATCAACGAGATCGTCACCATCACCTCTCCAACACGTCTACGGACCACCCATCCAAGCGAACGCCCTGCCCACTGCCCTCTTTGCCAAGAATGCAAACAACGAAGATAAATTTTCCTTCCGACAACGAATCGAATCCATAAAAACTGCAGTTGTCGGACTCGTTGCCGGAGGCGTTGCCTCCACCCCATTTATTTTCCTCCATGATGTTCTTCTTCCCGTGGATTCATCGTACACTAGCGGATTGTCATCGTGGGAATTCGACACCGATATGGGGAGTCTTCAAGCTGCGTTATTTGCCATTGTTTATAGATATTGCGTGAGGGAAGAAGACGATAACGACATGTTGAATATGGGTGTCGTCGGGGCATTTGTTGTTGTGAGGACATTGAGCAGAGTGCATGTTCCGAGTTATTGTACCGCCGCACCTTTGGATTGTGAGTAATTTTGTGATGTTTTTTTCATGTTGTGATTGCTGTATGACTTATTTTGATGAATTGCATTTTGAATGGACTGCCAACTTCCGATGTAATTTTTGCGATGGAATGACTGTCGCAGGTGGCGATCCACTTGGGTACTTCGATTTCAACATGATTCAACAGCTTCTCCTGAATGGGTTGGAAAGTGCGGCCTTGTTTGGGGTGACTGCTGCAGCGATGGAGTATGCTTATGATCGAAATTGGGTGTCCAAGTTTCCCAATTAATTATTTGGACGGGGTGCTGAACTGGAGATGATAAGTGATGAAAAGGAATTTGATATCATGGGTTTTGGGGTCTGTCGCAAGAG
The DNA here is from genome assembly GCA_036940025.1 of Conticribra weissflogii. NCBI lineage: Eukaryota > Bacillariophyta > Thalassiosirophyceae > Thalassiosirales > Thalassiosiraceae > Conticribra > Conticribra weissflogii. The sequence continues at coordinate 8,264 of JALLPE010001226.1, read as the reverse complement.
ACTTTGCCATTGTGCTGATCATCAACAAAAATCATTTTTTTCCGTGGCGGCTGCATCAATGGAAATTTTTCGATCAAATAGAGTGAAGTCTCGTCAGTCGTCTCTCATAAATCTAGAGACCGTGATTGTCCAACACCTTTGACCGATGATAAACATGAAGTGGATGTGACGTTTTGATTCAACTGATTTTATGAATCTTATCATAATATAATGTCAATCAACATTTTTATTCGTATTACCCCACGACTATCGTTTGTCGCATTTTCCCGCATCTTTCTTTTACACTCTATCTCTATCAATGCCATATTGTTCCCGTTCCCGAGTAGCCCAATAATGTCATACTGAATCAAGAAGTACGTCGCAATTCAATCGTAAAATCGTTTTACAATATTCCGCCAGAAAATCCCCAAATCAACATGTTGTCACACCCCATTAATGATATCCCATAATGTCTTAAATAAGAGCATACAACAAATATTCCAAGTAAAACAAGTCCCAGATATATTTGTAATACTTCTTAATACTGGCCAACTTCTCAGGTTCCAACTCCCTAAATCTTGCCAACAACATGATGGCCAAAGCGGCATGCCCACCAATCATGGGGAAGGGTTTGAAAGTTCCCGCTTTGGACAAGACTCCGGTGAGGATGGCATGAGCGTAGTTGAGGAAGAGACAGATGGTGGCTCCTTTGGCGATTTTGGGAACTCCCACTTTGGTTGCGAACGTCGATATGTTGTAGGCCTATCGTGTGTTGTCGAATTTCGATGGAGATAGTTTGCGTTCGTCAGTCGCGGTTTTTGTCGAGAAGAAGGCTTCACAACAAAAATACGTCGAATTTCTTCGTGCGTCGTCCATCGCATGAAACTCACCTTGTCGCCTTCCACGTCCGGCAAATCCTTCGTCACGGCGATGACAGTGGCAAAGACCGTCATGAACCTCGCCACGAATGCCACTTTGGGACTCCAGGCGAAGGGTGCCCCGATGGCGTCTTTGACGGCATAATACACTCCGAAATTGAGCAAAAAGCCGCGGACCGTGGCGATTGTGAGACCCGCCAGGAGAGGATTACGTTTGGTGCGAAACGGTGGGACGGAGTATATTGCGCCGAGGCCCCAGCCCAGCATGTAGAGTCGGAAGAGAAGGGCGGGGAAGTAGTTGTATCTGCAATTGATTTTGTGGAATTGAAGTGATTCGGGACGTGTTTTTCGATGGGATCGGAATAGAGCATTGGACATTGGAAGTGAGTATTGTATAATATCAGTGGTGAGGATTTTGCAAGACACTTCTTGGAAATATCGCACTGCATTCCTCAACCGGCAATAGAAAATGAAAATAAACATCCCATTCTCTCTCTCTCTCTCTATCTATCTATCTCTCTCTCTCCGTCTCAACACGAACACATCCCAGCAAAGGCAGCCAACACTCAAACGACTCACACGATCGCCGGTCCCACAATCCCCGCAGTCAACACCGCCGCCCACGCCGCCTTCCCGCTCATCTCCCCGCTGGCCACCGGCAAAAACGGCTTATTCAAAACGTCGATCTCCCGATCGAAAATCTGATTGATCCCCACGATAAAAGCATTCCCCAGCAACAAGGCCACCATCCCGATCGCGGCACGCGGCAGCATGACCCCCCACTGCGCCGCGGCGATGGCGCCGGGAGTGTCCACGAGGGCGCGCGTTGTTCCGGCGACGGAGGCGAGGATGGTCCCGCGAATGGTGTGCGGGCGGGTGAATTTGTAGAGGGCGCGGAGTTTGGCTTTGAGGGAGCCGGATCGGACTTGGGACACGGAGTTTTGGATGGCGTCGGGGTCGAAGTCTCCTTCTACGGCTTTGCGGGGTGGGGATCGTCGCGTGGGGCGTGTGCTGTGGGATGGGAATGGCTGCGATGGTAAGGAGAGATGTGTTTTGTGGGGGATGATGGATCGTGGCGGTTGGTTTATCGGATGGGATGGCGTCAGGCGACTCGGCGAGAACGCCAAGGCGTGGGACACGACAAGTGCAGCTAGTAATAATTTAGTCGTCGTCATGGCTGCCTGAACTTCGCAATCGTGCGATAGAAAATGATTATTATGTTGAATGCAGCTTGTAATAGGTACGCTGCACTTCACGTTGTGACCTGTGTGTCATCAAGATTGTGCTGTAAGTCTACACAACTGAGATGAGAGCTGACACCTTTAGTGGCATGGGGTTGTCATAATGCTTGTGGTAATGACATCCATATCATTATTTTTTCTTACCATCACGATGATTCAAGGCTGACTGACGTACGCGCCATGGTAAATGTCCCCAAAACTTTTCTTTACACCAGTTGACCCCCCGAAAATTGTTAGCGAAGTGTCGTCCATGCCCCGTGCGCTGTGGGCTGCGTCATATCCAGGATCTTCACTGACTCATCACAACCATGCCGCTCGCTCAGCCGCCTCTTACACGACGACTCGATGACAGAGGTGGCGGCGATCTCGAAGGCGACGATTAATCATTGTGATGACATATGATTGATTATAAAGATGTATCAAAGACACTCACTCCGCCCGCAACACCATAAATCTTTTCCATCACTCCCAACTCGGGCCGTTCGTCGTAGCTAGATTAGCATCAAACTTCAAATTACAATATATCCTAAAAGTGTAAAATAATAATTCTCTCCGGAGAAAGAGGGAAAATCATCATAGCATCAGCGAGCAGAGCTGAGTATCCTCGTAGTCACTATAAACCTTCGATTATTGGAAAGTGTCTTGGACAATCAACAATCCTCAACGCAACAAATAATAAATAATAAATAATAAATAATAACATGGCATTCCATTCCAGTCAAGCCGGAATGGCCATCTTCCTCCTCGTCGCCGCGGGCTTCAACCTCTGGTTCGTCCTCACATCCTTCCGACGCGCCTTCCTCGCCGTCAAAGACGCCGAGACAAGCACGAGCAACGGCGGCGACAAACTCGTATCCCACGCCGTCTTCGCCATGGCATCGTTCGACATCCTCTGGGTCTGGATGTGCATGATTCAATGTTGGAACAACACCGTCAACGACATCAACGAATTCAACCAAAATTCCGGGGACGAAAGTTTCGGCTGCAAATTCATGGGGTGGTACTCGTCATTTTCTCTGGTGGGCATGATGGGAAGCCATTGCCTGGTCGTCTATTATTTGATGAATCATCTCAAGACCGCGGAGCCTTCGTGTCTCAATTCCGCCAAGGGAGTCGGAATTCTTTCCCTTTCGTTGCTTCTGGTGGCGTGCCTCTTTGCGTCGATGCCCTTGATGCAAGGAGATGGATATGCCCTCACGAGCGGTGGGTTCTGCTACGCGGATTTTACGAATAAAGCACAGGCTTCGGTCATTCTCTCTTTCACTCTTTCGTTTCTTGCGGTGTCGACGGCATTGTGGACTGTGATCGGAAATTGGAGGGAGTATTGGTATTATTACGCTATCTTCTTCTGTACGTGGATTTTGTGGGTACCAGCAGCGAGTTATGGTATTGCCAATGACGAGGAGATTGCGAGTCCGTACATGCTCATAGGTGCCATTGCGGGGCATGGCAATGCAATCATCAATCCTCTTTTGTATGGAATCGATTTGTTCCGAAAGCTGAATGGAGCCGGAGATAGTTCAAGTAGTGAAGAAATGAAGTTCAAGGAAGCGTCACGAGATATTGCGTAGGATTCTTCCTTTTGACAACGTCAAAAAGAGGGTTCAGTTAATTTCTGCGGTACGATTGAACACAACGAATAAATATGCGAATGTAGTACATAATTGTGTGAATTAAAATAATGATCAATTTCTGGGAAAGCTCATCCCATGTCTGGTGCTTTCCGTGACCTACGATGACTGTTGCATTCACTACCACCAGGTTCAAAGTCATGGAAGTTTTTGTCTTCACTCTTGATCAACAGTGATACAACAACTTTTTTCCGTCTTAAGATTCATGTGAATGATAGTGCTGTTGTTATTGAAAGGACGTATGATGACTACGCCGCGGCTGCTCTGAATGACAATTCATCTCGCGCTGGACGACAATTATTCATAATCGTAATTCGTACGTAATCAAGTAACGGAGGTGAAGGGAAGTACTACTGAAAACGACGTAATGGTCACTTTATTGTTTAATCCAATCTGATCATGACTGTGTGACAATTGGAAGAGATACCGACTACAAGTGATTACCATTTTAATCTCAATACCGTGAAGGATCTGACTCACCCCTCCCATGGAGTTCTTAGTCTTCTAAAAAGATCAAATGATGGGGCCTCTTTTTCCACAACTGAAATAATGTAACAAATGCAATGTTCTCAACTCCGGATGAGTGTTCGGAAGCAAGACGCATGAAGCCATCTGCTGTAAGTAATGGCAGCAAGGTGTTATCAAAGCGTAGAGGATGCAAGTAGCTCGGCCTAGAATTTCCTCGTAGTGCATCGACGTGTCAACTGCCGCCAGCGCAAAAATCGCAACTATTCTATCAAAACCGTCTACACTACAGAGCATGTTGTTGGTGACATCTGTAGACACCATCATGTCGACCGCTTTGTAACTAATGAGCCCCACAATCGAAAAAGGGTTTTTCAACAACAGTTCAGGAAAGCAGTGCAGTAATAGCTGAGAAATACTCGGCACGGCGAAGGCCATAGAAACGCTATCGACCCGCCGGAACCAACTCAGAATAATAAAAGAACCTAACAATCAAAAGCGTCACACTCAAAGATCTGAAGAAACCGTAATAGAGAATCAACCCCCAGTCTAAATATCAACCCCAGTTTTTATCGTTATTCGTGTCATCCTTACCCAAGGAGACTATTGACTTTTCCTACTAATCCTGCATCATTGCGATGCACATGTGAGTGTTGAGTTTAGATGGCATAATTCTGACCCCATGTCAGAAGTTGTGCTGAGCCAAACCCAGCACCAGCTAGTGTGGGCACAACGGCAACCGGAATATTCCAGTTCCAAGAGCTTCCCTACTTAGAGCAAAAGAAAAGAGAGAAAGGGTGAGGATTTTTGATCTTGTAATGAGATCAGTGCGGTTTGGGAGAGGGATGATGAGATAGAAGCAATGAATATTGTGGAACCTCGATGAGATCATTCGTCCTGGGCGTCAATCCTTGTGTCTTCGTAAACTTCGTTCTAAGCATGAATAGAATAGAGTTCAACTCGAGGAAAGCACTTACGGCATAGGCCCAAGGTGTCGAGGTCATGTGCTGCCAGATCACGGATCTCAACATTGGGACATTGGTCAAGTGCAGATTGTTTCTCATGCGTTCTTGCTACGCGCGCCAACAGCTTCTTCCTTATGCCCGCGTCAAACGAAATTGAATATTTCTCGGGCGTGGCGATCGTGTCTGCAAGCGAATAGTCGAATTGGAGATCCCTGGAACCCTCGTTCCAATGAGCGTTAGGAGTTTTCCAACGACACGCCGGTTGGTCTGCCCAGTTGTGATTCTTCTAACACACTGGTGTATTCAACGTGATCGGTCGCAGGTCGGGATCCCAACTGCCAGCAACTTCTAAACTAGAGACATCCAATCGGTCTGCGGTATGGGGGTCGATAATTCACTTCTCCAGGGCAATCAACCAAATCGGCTACCATGTTAGGAAACGTTCGCTCGAAGGTATCAGCTGCATTCCAATGGGCATAATTGGGGATGTGCGGATTTCTTCAACAACGAATCTGTCGTGTTGTAGAGTGCTGATGGGCTTCTCCCAAACCATCCAAACACTTCCCAGATTCATTCGAATGCTCAACCTTTGGGTCACACTACTGAAACTTAGCTGGGAGCTCATGGTCGCGAGTTCTTCGGGCACTTAAGCAACACGGATACAAACAGTGCAAATGTCTTGAAGCAGAAAATAAATTTCCTCAGATCAACCTAGTCGAAGAGACACGCAACTAGTGCGACCAAAACGCTGTCCAGGATGTCTGGCTTTGGTCTAACCATCGATCGAAAACGAGGGAGTAGACTTCCAAAGCTGAAATCCATAAACAAGCCTCACGGAGTCCTTCCTCTGCCATGGACGCAGGTTCCATCAAACAACATACAAACTTCGGGAACAGTCTTCATGAATGGGTCTCTCGGTCGCACAAGTACTATTCTTCTATAGCTCGGAATCTCGCATCCCCCTCCTTTAACCAGTCGTCAAATGAAGCAACCACCAAAAGCACCTCATATCAACTCACCAAAAAGCGCAGTGAGAAAATATCTAATATCCACCCCCATATCCACCGCCGTAACCACCACCTCCTCCTCCTCCTCCACCACCACCGTAACCATCATCGTAGTTATTGTATCCCCCGCCGCCTCGGTCTCCGTAACCGCCACGATCGCCGTATCCGCCACCTCCGCCGTATCCACCACGGTCACCGTATCCTCCGCCTCCGCGATCGCCATAACCACTGCGGTCGTAACCTCCACGGTCGTATCCTCCTCCGCCGCCGCCATAACCTGAAACAAGGTAAAAATGAGGAGGAAAGGGATGGAAGGTGAGCAGGGTGGGTTGAGATACGTACCTTGAATGGTTGAATCGCTACTTACCACCGCCATATCCGTCATGGTACCCTGCATTGCACAATTAGGGAAGATAGATGTAAGAGGAAATGGATTTGAGGCAAGGAAATGATATAAATGAATTGCTTGTGCTCGTACCACCTCCTCTGTCATTGTATCCGCCGCGGCCTCCATGAGGTCCACCTCCGTATCCGCCTGCAAGAGGTAACGGCAACGCTCCTTCAGAATTGTTTGAAAACAGAAATATGGTCAAAAGCACGCCAGCGACAGGTTGAGACTCACCGCCGCCATATCCATCATTGTAGCCCCCTCCGTGGCCGCCACCGTACCCCCCTCCCCCTCCCCCTCCGCCCCAATCTCCCCTTCCCCCTCCGCGTCCGCCATACCCCCCTCCAGGCCCCCCTCCGCCGGACATCCCCTTGGGCTGAGCCTCATTGACCCTCAACGAGCGACCCTCCAACTCCATGCCGTTGACGCTCAGACACGCCTTCTCCGCATCCTTCGCAGGCATGGTCACGAAGGCAAATCCCCTGACCCTTCCCGACTCTCGATCCGTGGGCAAAAAGCAATCCGTCACCTGTCCGTACTGCTCGAACAGCGACCTCACTGCCTCTTCCCCCGTCTCGAACGACAAATTGCCCACGTACAACTTGACCTCCTCCCTCCCCGACGGATTGAACCCGCCCATGCCCCCCGGCCCGAAGCCCTTGGCCCGATCCGCCGGTCCCTGTCCCCGCGGCTTCGACTCGTTGACCCGGATGGTCCGCCCGTCGAGCTGCGACTGGTCCATCTTGGAGATGGCGGCTTCGGCGGCCGCGCGGTTGGCGAGGGTGACGAAGCCGAAGCCGCGGGGGCGCGAGGTGCCGCGTTCCATGGGGAGGAAGACGTCGGTCACGTCGCCGAATTCGCCGAAGACTTCGCGGAGGCGGGGTTCGTCGGTGGCTGGAGGTGGCACGGTGGCGGAGTGTTTGGCGGGGTTTGAATTTTGAAATTTGAATGGGATTGAGAGAGGGGTAATGACGACGACGACGGGGAAATTAATGAGAAGTCCGGTTCGAAGCGACCCGCGCCATCGCGGCGGCGGCGGCGGACGAAAAGGCAACCAAGACGAGCAGTTCAAACTACACAATGGCTTGGCAGGCCTTCATTGCCAAACTCAGAATTCGGCGACGGAGCAGACACGTACCATAGTCCAAATTGCCCACGTACAACTTGACCTCATCCCCATTGACTTCTCTTCCATCGCCGCCGCCATGGTTGTCGTCGCCGCGGTCATTGCCCTTGTTGTCGGAGGCGGGACCATCTTTGTGGTTGTCCCCCGAGCGGTCGGGGGAACGGGAGCGGGAGCGGGATCTATCGCGGTCGGACATGGTGGTTTTCAACTGCGATTAATTTTCCTTGATGGTTGCCCTGATACCTTATTACTGTTGTATTTTTCTTTTTTTTGTTAACCGATCTTAAATTGTGCATTAGGCTGGCAATTTTACTTGAAAGTAATATATTATGATGTTATATGGGTTGTGTTGGTGGGTTCCCTCTAACTCTCTCTTCTATGCTTCGGAATATTATTTTTTGTATGTAGGTAGATAGTAGGTACTAGGAAAATGGAGGGGATGTCCTTGGTAGATATTATTCCTGTCGAGTTCATGATTGCCGGCGCGGCCGGTGGCAAAAAGTGTCTACGGTCTGTCTGTCACTTCTGTTTCTCGTTGGGACCATAGTACTACCATATAGAATCATTTTTCGTTTAAGGGGGGG
>JALLPE010001225.1:0-23770 GCA_036940025.1 Conticribra weissflogii | reverse complement strand
TTTCAACACAAATGGGAGGAACGGGAATCCATACACAAGGATTCCCGGGAATCCCTGAGAGGTGCAACTGGGCATAACAAAATGGACACAAAGAAAAATCAATTTGTGGTGTTATTGACTATGTAATATCATCTGCATCAATATGGAGGTTCATTCTTTCTCTTTCAAGATATTATCATTTTGAACCTACCACAAACAGCAGACAAACGTACATACCTTTGTGAATGCTGGGTAATTCTACTTTAGTATGCAAATTCTTATGATTGCAATATTGTGACTATTGAAAAGGGATTTGAGGGTTACCCATCTAACAATGAGACTGGATCAATTATGATTACTTTATGTTTTTCTGTTGACATCATTCCTTGATTTGATTTCCCTTGACCCTAAGCTACCCAATGAATTATGGTTGTACAGGAAACAGGGCAATTGATACAAAACTCAGAGCTTAGCAAATCTTGCAGTGACCTTTTTCTTCACAAAAATTTTCCATTACTCAGAAAAAGACCTTAGTTGGAAATGACAATGTAATCATGTCATTACTATGTGACAAACTGATTTTTTAGTTAAAATAACAAAAGATGTTTGATGTGTGACATGTGATGTGTGATGTGTGATGTGTGATGTGTGATGTGTGATGTGTGATGATTGATGGCATTTTCCATTTTTATGTATTTGAGTCACTTGACAGATGTGTTTTGTATGCCAATGACATGTGACTGTTGATCTTGCTGTTATTCCCAATTGTGCTTACCTTGAATTTCTAGGAATCCTCCTTTGTGGATTTCCATGCCTCCTGTCTCTCTATTTCAGTGACATCTGGTTCACAAATTGAGCCTATCATTCTCTTGTCCTTACTGATATATGATTCAATGTATGGTCTGTGTTGTTTCACATGCTGTCTTGCGCTGTACACATATTCTTATAATTCTAAATTAATAAACATTTACATTACTCAAATATTGGTATAACACTGGCCTGTTTATTTTTTGTAATAAATTTAACAATTCTAACAAACAAAATAATATGTACCACAACCACTTCTCTTCCCTCAAGGCCATAAGAAGATGAGGAGCGCCCCAGAAAAGCTGATATCACCATCTTGATGGCAACAGACTCAACGGTCCATGGAGGTGGCTAATTTTCAAGTGACTGGCCATTCTGACAGTTGCTGCTGCATCCATGAGTGCTCCCCAACCCCAGAAACAATACTCGCTGGTTTGTCTGTTGCTGTGGATGGGGAAGAAGCTATTTAGCCAGTCACCTTAGAGTGGTGCAGTGCTGACTATGATAAAGAAAAATAATAATTTCAAGTATAATATTATCGTGCAAAAGTTAAATTGATTGATTGCAAGTGATAGGAAAGTCTTGTACATTCAACTGCTATTGAAATTGCAGATACCATGATCACCAAAGACTGTTCCTCATTTGTGAAAAAATAAGAGGGAGAGAAGAGACAAAATGGACTCAAATAATTTTTTGAAATGCTTCTTACTAAATATTTAACTATTTAGTGGATTGTGTGTGTTTGAGTATTTTTATTTAGTGATTTTTTACTGTTGCAGCATTGTCATTCCAATTGCCTTGAGTAAAACCCCTGTGACACACCTATGATGGACCCCAATGATGGGTATTTATGCATAATGACTTTGTGATGATGATGTGATGGGAAAAATCTGTCATGCCATACTTCTATTCCAATTAAGATGAAGACCTTACCTGAAATGAATGGTCTCATCATGGCCTCCCAAATTTCAGCAAATATTAAGGCCAGGAGGCAGTCATTAGTGCACTAATATTCAAATCCAGTAGAATTTCATTGCTCCCAGGGGAAGTTAATTTGGATTCTACATGATATGAGGTAAAAATCAGTTTCAATGGACTCAGGCAAGGTATAGTACTTCTCTCAAGGTATAAAGAGCAGCCAAATCTGTGGAAGAATAAGCCTGACAAGACATTTCCAGTGATAATTTCAAAATATTTCATTTGTACAAATAACATAAGCTTCTAAAGAAAGTGGGAGTGATTAAGTTCTACCTACTAAATTATTTTTTGATCTTACTGCATTTCACACCTGGAATCAGGTTGTAAGCAACCACCATACTTGTCTTTGTGCTTTACTTTATGAATGACCACCCTAATCCATATATTGATCAGTTCAAGATGATTTCAAAATAAAGATTTAAATCATGGTGATTTTGTTTTGAATCAATTTGTTAATTAGCCCCTGTGAAAATTCTCACAAATGAGACAAACAGGGACAATAGTCATTTTTCAGAAGGGGTATTTCTTGAAGTTCTCATTTCTTGTTAGCTATTACTATTACTTGTTGACCCTAATTTCCAAGAGAAAAAAACGCAAAAAAATGATGTTGTATTTATTGCTAAATCATTCACTCAAATTATATGATGAATTCAAGCCTTTTTTGATCAACTTTGAACTATCATTGTGCCCTGACAAAAAAATTAGTCAGGAATTTTTTGTTTCATATCATTGTATGATATCATGTTGTGGCACAAGTTTGATATGAGTCTTGGCTGGCTACTACAAAACCTTTTTTCACAATTGGGGTCAGTTTTCAACCCTGTTCACTTTGAAAACCTTAACTTCAAAAATATTCATTCATTAATCTTCTACATAAAATCAATGTCTTTGTCTTGCATTACTTTCAAACATTATGTAATAAAGGCTGTTGCTCTTTCAAGAATCTGAGATATTCAATTTTCAAATGGCTGTTGATGCAAAAACAGATGTTCACCACCATTCCAAACATCATCACTTTTGTAACTGACATATATCAGCAAACCTTCCAAGGAAAAAGCCAGACAACACAAATTCCCCACATATCAAACATTTCAAGGAAGAATATGATCACTTCAAAAACTTGTTTTTCCATATGATGCCCTAAAAAGTGGATGTTCCAAAACTGGTCCATGAAAAATGGCCTACATAATTTTTGTGCAAAACTTCTACTAATGAAAGAGCCAAACCAAAAACTAAAAAAACTTGTTACAAAACTAATGCTATCATATTTTTATTTCAATATCTATTTCAAATCATGCAATCATGTTTAACTGATACACTTGCACTCTCTCAACACAAAACAGAAGGGGTCTTATTACTTTTAATTTTAGTTTTGTTCAATGTGATTGTGATGGCTGTTGTTGTTGGCATTGGCAAAAAAAGGGAAAATTCCATGTTCAATGTGAAGGAGTGTTGGCCTGAACAAAAAGAATTCCCGCATATTTTGATGATATTTTTGTATGAGTTTTGTAAATGCCGGTGAACACAAGTTTTAAACTACTAGTACATTGTCAATTTTTGGATGAAAATTACCTTAGTAATCCAACATCTCCTAGTTATGGGATTCCTGTGTGGGTATTTTTTCCCATTTTGGGATTTTCGCTGATCCTATATTTTGTAGTATTTTTATACTTTGGGCTCACTCTCTAGATAAAATGCTAGAGCGTTCTTCGCCATTCCTGAAGATGCTTTATCCTTTGAGTTCTGGGATTAAAAAAAATCTCTTTTTTATTACCAATTCCTACGTTCTTGTTTTCTGGAACAACAAAAGAAAATAATAGGAAGCGATGGAGGCAAATATATTCTTTTGACTTCGCCGAAGTTCCTCCATCGCTCTTTTTTCACACACGCATGCAAGAGTGCACATGATGTTGTTGCCACAGCCACGCTTCCCATCACACAAATGCCCCCCTCGAACAATGTCATCATCAAAAAATAATTCCAGCCTCCGCAAATGCCACCTTCGTGCTGCTAACAATCTTGGGAACGCCCTCCCACCCCCCTTCACCACAAGCAACAAATGAACAAGAATGTGGTGAAACTTTTGCTGGTTGTGGTGCTGTTGATGATGTTGCCGTTGATGATGTAGCTGCTGACAATTTTGCTGCTGAGTTAGATACTGCCGAAGATGATATTATGTATGGTGAAAATGAGATTGCAAAAGGACGGGATGAAGTTCGGGCTGTCATGCGCTGTTTTGTTGCTGATTCAACAAAAAAGACTTATGCTGACCGAATGACAAACTATATGCTTTGGTTGATGGAAAGCGCTGCGACTCGTGTTGTTTTGGAACAATGGTATATAGATGGTGTGAGTTGTTTGTCATCGCATCGTAAGAAGCAGGAGTTTGGAAGAGAGGTATTTTTTGCGATGGATCCGAAAGGAGATAACTGCCCTATCAAGCTGTCTGATTTGACATTTGAGATGTTCAGCGACTATTTGAATCAATTGAAACCCAAGCGACAGAGAAAAGGAGTGAAGAGTGAGATGATGTCGGCAGGGATGTATGATTCGAACAAAAGTGGGTTGATGTACATGTTCAAAATGTCAAAGTACGGTGCACCAACTGCAGATTTCATTCGAGAATTACGACTTTACATTGGCGGGTTGAAACGAAATGTAAGTGATGATCAGTATAGTTCTGATATGTCATCATCAACTCTCAGCAAGCTTTGTTGAATTATTTTTGTTTAATCTGCAGGTGCAAAAGGACAAGGTGAAACATGGCGACTCACTCAGCCAAGGAAAGAAGAAGATGACATTCGAGGCCTACGAGCTAATGTGCAACCTTCTCCTCAAGGAAAAAGATGAAGCATATGTATTTGCCCACCTGTACTTAACCCTGGAATGGAATCTGATGTCACGCTCTGAGAATGTGAACGATTGCCATGCCGAAAATATTATTTGGCTGGATGATGCATTGGGGTTTCACTTCCCAAAGTCTAAAACCGATCAACTTGGAAAACGGGGAGATGCAGTGTGGCATGTCTATGCTAACCCCGGAAATCCTGCTGTTTGTCCTATTCTTGCACTTGCTTGCTATTTATTTTCATTCCCAGGTGTATTTACTCCAACAGAAAGGCAACTGCTAATCAAGCAGCATAGTTCTTCAGTGGGCAACATCTCAATCAATGGATATGGTAAGCTGTTCCCTGGTGACTCACACTATGAATGTTTCATGACATGTTTCCGCAAAGTTATACCTGATCATCCAGATGAGTTCAAGTGAGTCGGGGTTGATATTCTGGAGACCTTGGATTGCACTTAGCGACAGTTTCTACTATCGCTTCAGGTAAATATTGCAGTACTTTTGTTCGCACTAAATCCTATGTGATGAATGTCCTACATCACTGGAGGGATTTAAAAAAATCCCAATACTCGTAGAAAATGACATATTTGTTCGAAGTGGGCGTAGGTGGGGGTGTATCGTAACAGATGCCTACCATGTACCAGAAGGTCGATTAGTAGGTACGTAGGTACGCGGGATATCTTGTCGTGCTCCACCAGGGATAAAGATTCGTTCTTTCTTGTTCCAAATGTTCTCCAGTTGATTTGCTTCATATGTGATTGCGTATTCCATACGGTAGTATTCTAAGGTACCCCACGATACTGGGTACCGTGCGCAAATGTTCTTCCCGTAAGAAACATTGGGTTCCCATGCTCAAAACGATTTCAACTGCCTTCCAAATCTCATGTGCGTGGTCTAAAAACGGTAGATACGGTAGGTATGGTAGTTCAATGACAATACAGTACATACAAATAATCATTTCACAGTGCTCGATCTTCATTCTGCAATGGGCTGGCATCACCCTCTTCACAACATAATAATTTTAGCGCTCCTTCAATTATCGACTTCTTAGTCTTAAATATGTCCACGCCTACAGCCAGCACAACAACAACCCTCGTCGTAGGAGCCACTGGCGCTACAGGCAAGCACGTGGTCCTCCAACTCCTCCAGCAAAAACAAAATGTCCGTGCCATCGCCCGCTCCAAAGAACGTCTCCTCAACTCCCTCGATGAAATCGTTCCCAAATCGAGTGAAGACTTTGCCAAGAGCCTCGAGGTTACGGAGGCTTCGATTTTGGACTTGACCGATGAAGAATTACAGAAGGCGACTAAGGATTGCGACGCAGTCGTTTCATGCCTGGGGCACAGCATGACTTTCAAGGGAATGTACGGCCATCCTCGCCGTCTCGTCTCCGATGCCGCCCGTCGCTTGTGCGAAGCTATCGAAGCGAATCGCAGCGGCGAGGATGACAAGGCCGACGAATCGAAGAAAGCAACAAAGTTCATTTTAATGGGGTCCGACGGAGTTGCCAACCCAGCTGGAGGGGACGACAAGCGGTCGTTGGGAGAGCGCATCGTCCTGTTCCTCATTCGTTGTCTCGTCCCGCCCCATCGCGATAACGAGGCCGCTGCGGCATACATCTTTTCCAAAACGGGAAATCCGAAATTGGAATGGACCGTGGTCCGCCCAACTGACTTGATCAACGGTTCAGTTTCCAAGTACCAGTTGTTTGACAAACCGCAAGGATCCTTGTTTGGGTCTGGCGCCGCAACGAGGGCAAATGTCGCAAAATCAATGGTGGATTTGATTTTGACGAATGATCTATGGGAGGAGTGGAAGTTCAAGATGCCTGTCCTCCATGACTTGAACTAGATGACAATTTGTGGTTTTGATGATTCAATCGATTGTGTTAATAGTTTGTGATTGTGCACTCATGTTTTCTTGAAAAGTTATGTTTAATCTAAAATAATTATGTACTTCTCAATATGATGTTGATTTATGGTAGGTATTCAATCAGCCACACAGTATTTCAGTAATCTTTGAAACAATTATTATTGTTTAATATTCCAATGACGGTACAAAAATCTTAGAGAAAGGAAGGTACAATTCCTCTTAGGGAAAGGGGATATAGGAAAAGGCACACCGCAAGCCTTTCCATAGCAAGACATGAAATAATTAACTCTTTCCAGTCATTGATCAGCATCCCAGAGAATATTGTTGTGTGTAAGCAGGAATAATATTAAGAAACATGAACAGATGGTAGTGGAACCAGTAGAGTTGAGGTGCATCACTACAGGGATTGAGTCGATATCAGAACAAGAATACACCTTTTAAATGGGACTTCCCAAACACCACTCCATCATCTCTTTCGTAGCATGTCATTGTACTTGGAAAAATATGGGTGTATCTCACAGGCCATGGCCAGACTCTCCTACTGAACCCAGAGGTGCTGAAACCAAGGACTGGCTTTGCACCAAAAAATGTGTAGGTATAGTTCAAAATACTTGAGTAAGGGCTATGCTGCTAAGAAAGCAAGAATCTTGCCATATAAAGAGTTATTTGTGCTGGCTGCCACATTATTGCAGATATAACTGGACACATTGTTTTGCAAATGGGCAGCTTGCAACTAAACCATTTCAAACGCCATAGGCCAGAGCACCTTACCATGGAAACTCACAAGCATTCCCTCCACCATATGAGAGTAGACCTCACTGATAAATGTTTCCACAATGGCCTGATCTGTCAAGTTGGGTGACCCAAAGCCCAACCATCCCAGTCCCCAATGTTGGGGTGTCACTCATAATGTCAGCAGGAATGATCATGTTGTTTCTCAGTAGCAAGACCCTTGGTATTTCCAAAAATGCTACTCCTTGACCCACTGTTTACAAACAGAAAAGGAGCTGGTCACAATAGACTCAGTCAGCACAATCAGACCATCTAGTAGCTAAGATTATGACAGACAGGAGAAAGGCAAGGGTTTGTTCATCTATTCTGTTCATGCTAATAACCCTGAGGAGCAAGGAAGTATAATGACCCTACCAGTGCACAGCCATGATGCAAGTACTTCCTCGTATGGACCGTTTTAATACTGGCAAGTGCTTTTTCAAATGTTGCCAACCAACATAGCCCATACTAGGATTTATTTGCCCCAAGCATGTGACAATGGCTTTGTGTGTGAAGCCACAATAAATGCCACAAAGCCTATCAAAAATATGTTTGCACCTCATGCTGCTCATTAATGTTGCTGAGGTGATAGTTAAGGAGAAGGGCTATACAGTCCCCAGTTGTTATGTTCTCTAGATACTAGATAGAAAGGGTTTGGACCACATGTACAAACAATTTTCACCTGGATAAAGGACAAGGCACATGAACTAGGGTTAAATGCAGCCCTTTGACACCAGGAGTTGATTATTGATAATTGTTAGAGGCCATGTGTTGTAATACCTGCATAGTACAGGTCAAAACTGCCCCAGTGTAAAACTTCAAGTAAGGGCAAGGATTTTCAACTCAAAAAAATCCAGGAGGAGTATATCTATAATGGTGCGATTTTACCAGATATGTGGTATTGATGGAATATAATTTCATGTTTTCTGACAGAGCATACCATCCCAAGGACTAGTCACTGACTGGGTACATGAAAATACACAAGTCAAACTTATGGTGCAGTTTTACCCCTTAGTTTTCACTTTCATTCTGATCCATAATGTTGTGAAGGACACTGAGTCCCTCCCCTCTGACTATACAAATGGTTGACAATTCATTGTGCTGATAAGAATTGAATTGTATTGTCTAGGGGATTTGAGCCAAGGTGATCATGGAGGAGTTCAATCTCAAGCTTAATATCCAAGCAGCCTGGAGAATGTTTTAGTATAATGCATACCTTTGCAAGAAGGTGGAACACAAGATCAAACACATAAAATGTATGGTCTGTGGAATGAATTCACCTCTGCAACCGAAGTTGCACATATTGCATCATAAGATGCAAAAAAAACCTTTCAGACATACTTATGCTTCAGAAAAGCACAGAATATATTGCATACAATCCCAACATGTGCAACTGTCATTTCCTTGATGACATCATGGAGTTCAAGTTGAGCATTGAGGTTGATTTCAAAAACAATGGCTAAATATTTGATGATACATTAAAATTCCTTACTGACTGTATTTTTCACCATCAGCAGAATTGAAGCCTTGGAATTGTAACTATTGACAAAGTTACTTCTGATTCATAATATTCAAGGAAATGAACTTGGAATTCCCATCATTTCCCCTGACATCAATTAATGAGCCCAAAAGGCAACTGGATAGCCAAGGAGTATCCTGAAGCACCATGGATCCAGTGTTTGCAATATCATTGGACCTAGTCTAAGCGACAGTGCAGTAATTGCTGTGCTCAAGGAAAAGAATTTGAGATGCCCATATTTTCTATGGGGTCAATGAATGAGCCCGGCAGACAATTGCACAGCGTCAGAGCATCCTAAAGCACCATGGAGCAAGTGGTAGTGCTGACATGGAACTTGTATGCAAGACCAGTGCAGTGATTGTTGTGACAATGGTGTCCATAGTAACCAGTGGCCAGTCTGAGAAACTCCAGGTACTGTGCGTAAACACAGCCAGAATGTGTCTTTCATGACAACATACATGACCAAGTCAAACAAATCTGAGAGTTCACCAACAGGAGTGCAAGGGGGGGAAATAACTGCAAATACCCAGAATCTTGTGCTCATGAAAACTCTCAAAATGGACAAAGAACGATTTCAACCTCTTTCTTGATCTGTCACTGGCACCTTGTGTATATTCCCTTTTGCCACTGATAAGTAGCTGAATTCTTCCCTTGAAAAAGCCCTATTGTAATTGTTATGTCACTACAAAGTTCAGATATGGATATTTGTGGGACTTGACTCTCATGAAAACACTACTTTAGTAGTCTCTCATGTATTGGTTGTTTGTGACCACAAAGATTATGCAGATGTCTATTTTCATTACTCTAAACTCTAAATCTAGACATAATTATTACTAACATTGATGCTGACCTTGCTTATACCAACCCTCCAACAGGGGATAAATCAGTACTGCTTATTTATCAAACAATAATGATCTCCATCAGTATACAAAACTGCTTTGCCCCATGAAGTATCCTGTTTGCAATAAAATTATTTGCCTCGAATTCTTGTGAAGAAAACCAAGTGGATGACCATGTTGTTATCATCCTATCTGATATTTATTTTTTACATTCCCTGTGTATCCCCTTTGCAGATCCAGGTAGTCATGAGAAAATTCCCTTTGCAATCAATCACTCTCTTTGAGTATGAGAGTGAGGCAGTTTCAGAGTATCATTTGACTCAGGAATCCTCAGATTGGGACCCTGGATCTAATTCCTCTTATGGAGAATGGAGTTGCATGATTGATTTTAGGATCAGGCCTTGCATAGGCCAACGTTCACTGCACTATCCACTATGACAATGCAATATTCAAGCATTTCCTGGTATATGAACAAAAAGTTTGTCAAAGTGTTTTCAACTTTCATTGGGTAGGTACAAGCCTACCCCATGAAAACTTCCATGAGGTCTTGTCCCTCATGCTCCAGTATGAAGGCAAACCACCATCCATAGTATGCACATCTAATGAACAGATATTTGACTATTTCCAGCATAAGTTTGAAGATACTGAGTGTCACTGAAGCTGACAAAGCCTTATTCCATCCAGTAGAATACTGTAGATATAAAAATTGTAGAGCTGAAGAAAAGATTTGAGTGTAGGATGCTTGGTACTGATGCCCCTAGGAGATTATGGGACTACCATCTAGAAATGGACACATAAATTCATTCCTGTAGTTCAAAGAGCATGTATTACCTTGGTGGCAAGATACCTGGTCTTAAATGTTGAGACAACTGACATTATCAGCTCTATGGGTACACCACGTATGTCTGGATGAAATTTCAACCAGATACAGAGAATTATCTTGACTCGCAAAACCCATACTCATAATGGATGTGAGCCAGTTATTAATGATAGTCCAGTACAATAGGGAAATGGTGAAAGCACATCTAGGCCACTCACCATTCACAAGTTGGCTGACAGAGAACATGTAAACAACAATCAGCAACAAATGATCAATAATATAAAAATACTTATCAGAACAATGATTTTGAAGAATTTCTTTTTGTTTTATTTTTCAACTGATGATTGTATCAGCGAAAATTCAAAATTCAATACTGAATACCGCTACTATCATTTCATATCTATATAGTCAGCCTCCTGTGCACTCATTCATTGCTTATTGTAGTATAGTCAATGATGATTTCATCATGGTTGATGCAAATGATTGGAATCTATTTTCATCTGTATCTCTGTGCAGTTCAATTCTTAGGATTTTGTTGTCTTGATCCGGTCCATGATTGATGGTTGAGTTGGTTGTTGTCAAAATTTGCACCAATATCTTTACAGTGTCATCAATATACCCCAGAACAATTGACAAAAATAGGTTGACTGAATGCAAACAAGACAATGACCTTTGTTGCAATATCTGTGTTGACCAATAGCAGATGTGAATGACCACAAGCCACAACACCCTAGCTTGCAACCAGGTCTATTCAATATGCACCAACAACCATATTTTTACCAAATCTTGCCTAGCCTTGATACTCAGAGGTATCATACAAGGGGAATAGAACAATTACAGTATCATTTTGACCTGTCCCCATCCATCCATGACAATTTTGGGGGCATCATTGCCTAAGCAATTGAGAAAATGGGGATTAATCTGGAAATATTTCAATCTATTCCCCAATAAAAAGAACTTAAAATGGTACAAAATGTCTCAGGAGGGTGTATTGAGCCATTTTTCATCATCTGGTCAGAGGAGGGTGATGTGTCATTGGATTGGTGTGGAAATGTGAAATGTGAGTCAATGAAAAATGGCAAGTTTGATCCTTGATATCATGTCCATTCTTTTTACCAGCCAATTTTGGCCAAGAACCAAACAAAACAAAGCTATGAGGCTATCATCATATGGTCGCAAATCCATGATCAAGCTTGTTGATCTAGGCATTTTACACAGTATGGTTTGTGAATAAATTCACTTTTATGGTTTATAAAGTCATTATTGAGTGAAAGACTGTGATTCATATTTCTTTGATGATTGTTACAGCAAATGATAGGTGACAGCAGGAGCTGTTGATAGGTAGCAATGTGATGTGAAAAAACTCGAATTGGTTGTATTGCAAGGAATTGAAAATGCTTGACTCATATCTTGAAATATGATATCCTGAGACAAAATAATACCAAAAATATGACAAAATCAGATACCACATCCAAACCAAATAATATATGCAATAATGTTTATGTCTTAACCCTTAAACAGGATTGAAGAGATAATAATAAAAGTATTTTTGTACAATAATTGTAATTTGACTGCCGTTGCCCGTTGCTTTCACGTGGCGCTTTGAGTGGCAGGTTGGAATCTATCGGTTGGGTGTCGCTGAGTCATCCCGAGTATGGTAAATGCGAGCAATTATGAAAGATATCATCGCTGGCGTCACAGGAGGGTTTTCATCGCGAAGTCGAAAGAGAAGATCCAAAGAAAAAAATTACTACGATAGATGTATTAGGTATGGTACCATAATAAGTCCATCAATCACACGGAAAAATCATGTGCGTACAATATTAATATCCGAACTCTGCCGCCAACCCCCATCGCTTCCATCTAGGTAGACAGTCGGCCTACCAAACTAAACTTATATTTGCATTATAAAACTTCATACGTATTGCATCTCTTTACCAATTACACTAAATCTATCACACTTTCCAAGACAAACATCAGACTGCGAATCAACAAAGTACATACCCACTCCTCCCTCCATGATGACGGCGAACTCGTTGTTTACTGCATTTGGTTTTACCCTCCTCCTCGGGGCGTTCCTCCCAACCGACGGGTTTCGGCCTCCTGCATCTCGCCTCCTCTCCCGCGACATCTCCCCTTCGCCTTCGACCAGCACCCTCGGCCTCTTCGGCAAACGCGCCGCTCCACCGGAACCAGAACCAGAACCAGTACCAGAACGTCCAGAACGAAGCAAAGCTTCCTTGTCGCTGCTGTCGTTCGACCCGAACAACCTCTCCCGCCGCCAAATGGCCGAACTGACCTTCGCCTCCGTCGGCCTCGCGGCCTCCTTCCTCGGCACGCGCGAACTCACCCCCCAAGACTACGGCCTCTGGGGAGTCCTCCCCGTCGGGCCCTACAAGCGCAAAAAGACCGTCGTGGAGACCGTCCTTCCCGGCCGAGTGTGGACGTTCGACCAAAAATTCGGCATTCTCAACGTCCAGGTCCCCCTTCGCATGACCGTGGTCAAACTGCGACAAGGCGGGCTCTTCGTCTACGATCCCGTCGCCGCCACGCCGGAGATGCTCTCCCTCCTCCGAGATCTGGTAGAGGAACACGGTCCGATCAAACACATCGTGCTGGGCAGCGTGGCGATCGAACACAAAGTCTACGCCGGGGTGTTCGCGCAGAAATTTCCGAAGGCGAAGGTCTGGGTGCAGCCGGGGCAGTATTCCTTTCCGAATAATTTGCCCATTCCCTTCTTGGGGTTTCCTGCCGGGAGGACGAGAGTGATTCCCAAGATGGGCGAGGAGGGCGTTCCGGAGGAGTGGGTCGAGGAGTTCGAGTGGAGGACTTTGGGACCTTTGATTTCGAAAGATGGGTGAGTTTCTGATTCGGTTTTCGATTTGGTTGGCTTTGGTTTGATTTGGTTGAGTTGGGTTGGGTTGGGTTTTGAGTTCAGTTCAGTTCAGTTCAGTTCAGTTGAATTGAGTTTTGTGACATGATACAAATGATGTTATTGTTTGATTCATTCGTTCGTCCGTGTTTCTTGCAAATGTATCTTCTCATCAGAAATTTCTTTGTTCGCGCCTGCGTTCATATTTTTTATGCCAACACCTCTCGAAACTATCTACAAACTCAAAACAAACTTCGAACAAAAAACAATCACAATTAACACGCAGAGCGTTTGGCGAAACAGTATTCTACCACAAACCCACCAAAACACTCCTAGTCACCGATACGGTCGTGGAAGTCTCGGAAGAGGTGCCCAAAATCTTTGAGGATGATCCCAAACCGTTGCTATACCACGCTAGAGACACGGTGACGGAAGTTGTGCAAGATACGCCGGAAGTTAGAGCCAGGGGATGGCGGAGAGTGGTTTTGTTTGGATTGTTTTTTACTCCCGGGGCTATTAACATCAAGGATGTGTGAGTTTTCTGTTTCGTGGTATCGTTTCTTTGAAGCATTCAGCTGTCGCAGTTTTCAGACGTTAACTCCGTTTCTGATGGTTGCAATGGCATGGATGGCAAAAATGAAAATTATGTGTACAATACCCTTAACCATCTCTTAACAAATCAATCAACAAATTCCATTCTACTTACAGCGACACGGCGTTCGCAGAGCGCAGACCGGACATCAACAGCGACTTTGCCGGACTTTATCCGTGGGACTGGGTGGGTGATGACATCGCCTCCTTCAATGCCATCAAAGGAGGACTGCTCGTGGCTCCCATCTTGCAACAGTTGATATTGAATCGCGAACCGATCGAAGTTTTGGATTTTGCAGATGAGGTTGCCAAGTGGGATATCGAGAGAATTATCCCGGCTCATTTGAAGGTGAGTTTTCCAATTGCACTTGTGCCTATCATGCATGGTTTTATTTCACTATCGGTGTCACGAACAAACATATGAAATCATACTCTCTTCATCAACGATCGATCAAACTCGTAAAAGAACAATTTACAATACAACGGAAAAGACTACCGCGCAGCCTTCTCCTTCCTAGAAGCTACCGGAGTCCCCCGTGGCTTGCCCAAACCACTCGACATTGACATGAAAACCCTTCGAGATGCCGAAGTGAATTTGTTGGAGAGCGGCGCCATCGCAAAGTGTCCTCCATTGCCAGGAGGTGGTGTTTCGAGAGAGGAGATTTTAAGGCAGACTGTGTATGGATGCAGAGCAGATATTTGTAGTCCTCGGAGTAATCCGTGAAAATGATATTCTGTCTTCTAGAGAAAGCGAGGAACTGGGTATAAGTTATGATACTATTCCTTTTGGATCAAGTTGATTCGAGACATTGCAGCGTTTGGGCATATTGGTTGTATATGTGACAATAATAATTATTGGTCGACCAACTAAGGTGCAGATATTTTAAATGCAGAACACACCCAGAGAGATCTGCGCTATAAAATTCATAGCTCATCGTAATCATAGGAGCAAAGAAACAATTTTCAGATTTATCTTCAGATGATCATTCCACTTTAAATGCATGTATTGCACTGCCTCTCTAAAAAGAGGAATGATTAAATAAGGTATCATAAATCCAAACATGATATATTTGACATTGCTGAATCACTTTGATTTAGTTGTCATCTCAACTCAACTAGAGAAACATTCTGCTATGCTTCTTCATTTGTAACTCTAAGTGAGTCACAGGTAACAATCATTATTTGTATCTATCATGCAGAATACTTCTGTGGTTTTGTCTAAACAATTTTACTCATTATGTTTTGGTACTTGTAAATCAGATCTCTTGAATTATATTTGAATAGATGACGTCTTCGATTACACACAAGACAGACAGAGAAACCATGAAAGCATAAAAATACTAGTTGCTTATCATTATTTAGTTGTTTACATGTGAAATAAAACAAAATGGAATGATCCATGTTATTGTATCTATGAATCTCTTGTTCTTCTGATAAGTAAAAATCTGTTGCTCCAAATTTCTTCATAGAAAATGGAAGACATGAATAGATAGTCATGAAAGACTACATTATTCATGAGTTGGGTTCTCAAGAGATGGCTTGGTGTGGTAGTAACCTTCAAACAATGATTAACCTTCAATATAAGTAGATTCAAGACTCTCTCAAAAGTGTTTGATTGGTAATGTATCATTCACATGAGTTGTTCCAATTGGATTGGGCCTTTGATTTGAAAGCTAATTTTAATTTGAAACTTCTCTCTTCTTGGAGAGTGATGTTCCAAAATGATAACAATTTTGTAGTCAATTGAAATTTCTTTTGACCTTGTGTTTCTAGGCTGGTAAATTAGAGATGATTAATCCTATAACTTATCTATGTGTTACTGTCCCTGACTTTTCACCAAACATTGATGATACTCTTTCATCTTTCTTGAAGATTATCCATGGATGGGTGAGATGAGTTGTCAATTGTGGGCCTTGTTTCTAACTTAATAATAGGGTTGATGTTTGTGTGTTTGGGATATATTTTTCATGATTTGATTTAAACAATTGATGTTGGAGTTTGTTGTATCAAAGAACATATTTTTGCTGATATTTCATGCAGGTTTTGAACTCTCAGCACATGAACTTGCCTCCATAGTCATAGAAAGAATAAAAATGGTATGGTAACCAATGTAAAAATACCTTGTATTTAAGAATTTTGATTGGAATTTATTAGGAGTTATGTCTTCAATTAAAACCAATTCAGGTAGCTTGTTCTTTAGATTTATTTGCATATATTTGTAAGTGTTCATTTTGGTTTTGCCAACATCCAATGAGATCAACTATTGTCGTGGATAAAGGATAAAATTTCCTTTGTATCTCATGTTTTGAAAAGCATTGTAATTATGATTTCCAACAATACAAGGTGTATTTGGCAATAATACCTTGGCTCTAATGTGTGTTGAAGTCTCTATGCAACAATTCAACTTGTGGTATAGAGGTTACATCAAAATTACAAACCAAAGTCACCAGGGGTTTGATACCCTATCATAGCACAAAACCAAAGTTATAGATTTGATACTGTGTCCTAAAGGTATGACTAAACAACATTGTGCAATATTAGGTCTGACACTAGATCTAGATGCAGGACACTAAATGCTATGCCCACTATCAACTTCAAAGTATCCTGCCAAACTTATACACATGGGTTTGGTTTATAGTTTTGTTGAAACCTCTACTTCACAAACTAACTTGCGGTGTAAAGTTTCATCAAAGTGGTCCTTGTCTGTGGTGTTCCAAATTTTTGAAACCAACAACTGGTTAATTTTACCTTCAAGTGTAACAGGGAAGTCTTCTAGTGTGTTCATAATATCAACGGATTAATGCTTGGTTTTCTAAATTACTCTATGTTGAATGTTTTCATTGCAGCTTGCAGTATTTTTGTTGTTGATCTTTAGCAAAGCATGTTGCAAATTTCTCTCAACTGGAAAGGTTTAGAAAACAATCTAAAAGCCATCAATCATCAAGCATAGAATAAAATTCCAACAGAAAAGTCAATATTATTGGAATGAGATTTGTTTTCTATCATACATGTATTCAATGCATGAAATAGAAGGCCAAAAGATGGTCGTCAATTTTCTCTTGAAATGTAATGAATACTACAGCAAATTTTTCCAAGGTCCTTTTCTATCATATCAAATACTGAGAAGTCTGTTGATTGTACTACATCAAGTCATAATGGTCTGCACAATTTGATATCCTGAAAGAATAGAATAACAATTTTAGAATACCTGAATTTAAAAAGTAGCTACTTTTCAAAGATGATGTGATTTTGTAGGTCATCAAAAAATAATTGGAATCATAAACATCTGGTTTGTCATCAAGACATCATACCATGCCTATTTGGAATTAGACTAATCCATATTGACATAGAATGGTAAATTCTGATTCAAAAGGCACATCAATTATTGAATTTTTCAGCAAGACATTTTCATATTTCTGAAAGATTAAATCTACATGAATTTGATTTTGCTTCATTTTTCTGTGTAATGTGTGCACTTAATGGTCAAACACCACATATTTTGATCATAATTTACATCACAAACAAAACACCATGCTTATTGATTTGTATTTGTTTGTCCACAACAATAATTAACAATGATGACTCTAATTCTTGCTTCAAGAGCCAACCCAATCCAAATTTTTGACTGTCTACATAACTTTGAGAGAAAAAATCTGAGATTCCATTATTTCAAATAGGTATGTCTTATTTGGGGCATGATTGGTTGTCACTTTTGACAGTGGTGTTTTGATAGTTTTGCATGAAAAAGCAAAGTATTGACAATCATCAATTCAGCCAGAAATAGATGAAGTCTCACCTTATCTGTACTTCCACAATCAAAATTTCTCTTCTCATTGATCTTCCGTGGTCTAAGAATTGTTTCTTGATACTAGAACATATTCTGAATCATCTTGCACCTGAATTTCAATTGTAGAATCTGTTCTTTGGAGAGCAAAGCCAAGAACCAGCAAATAAATTTTTGAATGATATTTATTGATCATAAATCTGATATTGCTTGATCATTATTCACTCTGTTATACCATTCCATAATACTCACTAGTCACTGATTATTGATGAATCATATTCAGAGCTGGACAAAAGGTTACTGAATAAACTTCTTGATTTCCTTTGTGCTTTGTGTTGTCTATGGTTTACCAGAGTTTAAGAATGACCATCTATCATTTTTGATTTCATTGATTTATGTATTTTGAGTCAATCTATCTAGCTTGTAGCTTGGGGATGGCCATTCATTGTTGTTGAGATTTCTTTACTATAATTTGTTTGTTGCTGTAATATAATCTCCTTATACAACATCAGTAACTTCTCTTTGAACTATTTCAAACCAAGACAAATCTATTTCATTGTATTCTTTTTCTACCATTGAGCAATCAATCAAACAAGTCTTTTCAATTTTTGAGCTGTGTTTTATTGACAAAATCTTATTCTGTTCAAGATACAACTCACCCAGTATATCAAATTTAACATCACATGTACTATTTTCATCTCAACAAGGGATTAACAAACTAATGACCTACCTTCTATTTGGTCTTCTTAATTTGAGATTTATTAATTCCATTACCATTATTCCCCTCATATGAAACTGACTTCATCTTGCACACTAACAGGAGTTATGTCCAAATTCCAAAAAGCAAAAAGAATCCAATGGCTGTGAGAGAAAAGGATAGATGAGACAAAGATCTAAATTTGTTCTTTTCTGCCATTGAATTAGATGCTTGATTTGGTGGTGTCAAGTATTTTTGATCAGTGTATCACTCAAGTGGAGACTGATGCTGACAAAGAATTCTTCTGTTACAAAGTGAACAAGGTAGGCCTCAACCATTACATCAGTTTTAATGATTTATGATTAGGCAGCCCCAAGATGCTAGTAGCAAAGGACCTCAAATGATTTAGTGTTCATCAATGCCTTTGTGGCAGGAAAAATTGTAAAGACTATATTTTATTGTGAAGGTATAAAATGAATTATTTGGGGCATGATTAGTGTAGTTGTAATGTCTCACTGCTTTATGTATACACATCATTAACAGTCAAATCTGGACCATGTTATTCCCATGTATGATTAGACCAGCCTTTGTCAAGATTTGGTGATCACATACAGTACTGTGTTGGTCCTAAATAAGATCTTTTTTGGTCTAGTGATATTACTGTTGCCTTCAAGAATATTTTTTGATATTTTTGGAGCAAACCTTTGATCAAAATATCAGGCATGAACATCACTGTAATTACAAAGCATTTACATGATGCAACGGTTCTAATAGATGAAGTTGGTGCATATTTGACAAAACCTGTGAATGTATTTTTGCAGCGTTGCTATGTCTATGCAGTTTTCCAGCCTCAGTCAGGAGAGAAATTATTGTTTCTTTGTAACCTTGTCATGTTGTGCTTTGTTTATTAGATTCGCATATTTAAAAATATAACATGGTCTTGAGATGCTTGTGAATTTCAAGAAAGGGATGTGAAATCATATATCATGATATGCTTCAATTATGGTGGCTGTCATGGATAAGGATCCTTTTGGTTAGTCTTTTGTTGTTCAGAACAAACCTAGGTACATCAGGGCTGTAGCGGTAATGATCATGGTGGTGGAGGCTGCATGGAGGTGTCTGTCAAAATCAAGAAAATGGAAAATGGAAGGAACAATCCTGCAGCTAGAAAAACTGCATGTGTTTTGACCAATACGATTGAGTCATTTGGTGAAACATAGACAGCTAACAATGGTGGATGCAATATCTTCAATAGCACTTTGAATGTAAACATTACTGATTTTTATATGTTGCCACCTCAGTTAGGCCAAGTTATTACCTTCCTTGCACTCATCCTTTCAAAATGTATTGTGGGATAATACCTTTCTCAAATGGCAATCATAGGAACTAGAGCACCATATTTGATTGTACAAATATTATCTCTCACCAATAATCTCATTGAGCACTTAAGATTCAATCATAGAAGATACTTCAAAATCCCAAGACTTTCATTCCTGATGCAAGTATTGTAGCTATTGCTGTTTCTCTTGTGAGAGAATAAGGGTCAAACTTGTAAAGTGTGACATGACTGGATGCTATGTGCACTGTCTTCCAAATCCAGATCCTCCTTTTCTCTTTCTATTGGTTCCATTTGAGTACTTCTTTTGTCTTTTGCCTTTGGGTTGATTTGATCCCTTCAATCCCAACTATATTTTGTATGTGGCACTTGATTAAAATACTATTTTTCTCACAAGAAATTGACTCTTATCATAATCCATCATCTGTCTCATATGCAAACAAGCATTTGCTATTGTCATCTCATCCTGAAATTTCTTCTTTGCACATTGGATAATACTATAATAGTTTTGATCTTGGTTTTGTTTTTCTTACCTATTTCAAGTCTAAAATCCTTGTCTATTTCAACATAGAATTCCTGTCTGACACATTTTCAGGGTTGATAAGATATGGAACCACAACTGCTATTTATAAGTTGATCAAAGCCAAGGTCCAATGGTTTATCTAAGTCAATTGACATATGACCAATTACCTTCTGACTTCTCAGGTTTGTTAATAGAGTCCTCAATATTTTTACCAAAATCATGGATGTAATATCACAAAATTATTTACCTGGTTAAATTGAGATTACTCAAAATTCAATGGGCACTGAAACCAAGAAGAAGAAATTTTATTTTTATCTCATTAATAGTCCACAATTACAACACTGTCATTTGACTATGGCTTCATTGAAGAAATCCAAACACAGAAAACTTGAGGTGATGATATTTTTGCTTCAAGATTTGTGGCCCTCTTGTCCTGTGTTGGTAATGCCCCCAATTAGAATTTCTCTGACATGAAAAAATCTTTTTGCAACAATCATTTGGAATAAGCATATTTTCATGTGGCCAGTGAAACTTCTGGACCGTCATTTGATATCATGAACTGCCCCTGGTAGATAATTTTACATTCTATTCTACACCAACCTTCAAGATATCTCCACTTTGTCAGTTGCATCAACTTGCTCCTTCTAACAAACATGTACCAAAATTCAATAAAATGACCTAGACCTGAAATGATCAAGAGGGATCTCTGTCAAAAGATTGATATAAAGTAAACAATATCACCTCTTTTACCCAGTGCAATCTTTGCTAATACTGCAAAATGATTGCTATTGGGTTAAAGAAGTGTTCAATACTATGCAAGTACAATGTTTTGGCACAGTGTAAAGAATGAGAATAGGTATCATTTGGGGCTAAAAGATCTTAATGGGAAATAAGTGCTTTAAAATTATCTGCTCCTGAACTTTTCCCTCTTTGTGCTTACAATATCCTAAATCATGAACTCTTAGTCAAGAATTGCAAGAAAGCGCACCAAGCTTAATCATTTTCTGGAGATGGTGCCCATCATCAGAATCAAAAAGACCATCCAAACTATCATGTATTGATGAATGGTGAGAATCTTTGTATTTTATGATTCTTTGAACTGGCAACAATGAGGTTGATAATCTTTTACTTTGGGGGTTTGATGTGTAACATTAGTTTCGGCATCATAACACATTCCCAACAGTTCAATAGTTCACATAAATCAAGGCTGATTATTCTTCTATTTTTTTATTCCAAACTCCAAGATGGGTAAAAGATTTTCAAGTGGAACTATTGATTGTGTATGTGCCAGTTTTTGACACTCTCATACATATTCCTGTCTTGTGGTTAATATTATGTTCCTTTCCACTGGTTCTCTTCCTTCTCATTATTGCCTGGTATGTGATCTCTATCAGACTATATTTAGCACCAGCAAGGATGTCTTGCTTGAAGATATCTGTAACCACCTGTTGAATTTGCCTAAAATCACTATTTCTACACAGTCAAATTCAACACCAATGTACCTCTTGTTTATTAAATGTCTCCACTGGATGAAATTTGGTTGAAAGAACCTGGAAGACAATGGATTTGCAATAATTTCTACTGAATTCCTATGTTGAAACATTCCAAAAAATCGCTAATCCACTCTCCTCCTGGGTTTGGAAGTTGTCATCAAGAGCAATGGTCATCTTCTTGAAGACCATAACTAAGTTGTGTGGATTGATAGAACTCCAGATGATTCTCATGCTTGTATCCAAACTTTATTCAACTGTCTAACATTGACAGGGAAATCTTTCATAGTCCATGTCCTGTCTTCAGTCTTTGTTCCAGGGGAGAATATAGTGATTTTCAACCTGTTGTAGATGACAAGTCCAATTTTTTAATCAGTTTTTTGGGAGGAGCAACTTCAATCAAACTCCCAATATTCCTATTATTGATTCCAATTATATGCCTGTTGTACCTCATTTGCTACTTCCTACCAACTTAAATTGCCTGATTGTGAACTCCCATGCCAATGATAGCAAATCTAGGACCACCAATCTGGTTATCTCAGATGATCTGATAGTTTACTTATACCTTTGGACCCAAGCAAATTCCAATTTTCACTACCAGACTCTCAGGTAAAATAATACAAGGCAGGCAATACTTTAAACGTTAGAGTGATATTGACCACTCTTTATTGAATCTTATACCTTCATTACCTCCAACTAGTAAAGACCTCATTGTAATTCATCTCTTCAAAATCATCACTCTTCTGGTGATGACAATGATACAATGGCTTCTTTAGTGTATGAATTGTGATCTCAGTTAATCATTTCTTCCTGAACACTTGGCCAAAAGCTGTCAACGAATATAATTTCAACAATGACTACTAGAGAGAAGTTGAAAAGAAATTATACCTAATGGGTGATTGGAATGTGGTTCAGCAAAAAGAGGATATTAATACCATCAATGGATACTGGACCTTTAGGCATAAACAACAATATACCCCAATTATTTGGGATTTAATTCTTTGAGCCATGTGCATTTGGTGTCCTGTTGATTTCCAATTGTTTGATGCTTATTCTTAACAACCTAATCACCTGAAATCAAAACAAACTGATAATTGTCCCACTTCCCTTTGTGGTACTCTTGGTGAAGATGAGGATGACTACATAATATGTGCAAATTCCTTGAGTCAAGCAACACTGTTTCAATGAAATGGATAGAAAATTCTGTTTGGTTTGTGTCATAGTCCTTACGTCTGTTGGAAGTATCTTGTCATCTTGGAATCTGTGGCCTCCCTAGTGCTCCTTTTATATTCATAATTCAATCTTCTGGTGAAGAGATGATAAGTATATTGTTGAAGTAGCTTCATATTTGATTCTTGTTTAATGAGTTAATTTAGAGCAAGAAGATGATGCATATGGATTTTTGGATTATGAATTGAGTCATGGTTTTTAGTTGGGTATGTCATTGATCAGACATTAAAAGCAGGGATATTGACATTGATATGTAACATGTTCAGATATTTGGAGATATCTAGCATACAACCTACAAATATACAAAGAATGGTCTAAGATTGAGTGTCAAGACTTGGTGAAATGGTCAAGACAATTTCATGAACACCTAGTGTTGATGTTGGAACTGAAATACACTGCCAAAGGGAAGCTTTTTGTCAATCATATTCGAATAGAGCTTGTCTTGAAGATGTCAACTATGGGAGTGTGACTGGAATGCTTCCATATCTCTTAGTTGAAAGTGCAGTTTGATATGACATTTTCAAAAAGTGCATTGCATCACAGTCACAGAGAAATTACGCATCATTATGTGTCAGAGGGCTACATCATAGGGTCCGTCATAGGGGGTCAATGAAGGGCAAAATTAACAACAATGTTATTGTGATGTGTGATCAATCATTATTTTAAGTACTTAAATGAAATGATAATTAAACTTTTAAATGAATAAACATATACCATGATGACTGCAATGTCCTAAATATTACAAAAATGCAATAAAACCTAAAACTACTCCATCACATTGTCTTTGGTTGGATCATACTGTTGTTCTTCAGAT
>JALLPE010001224.1:0-12638 GCA_036940025.1 Conticribra weissflogii | reverse complement strand
ACATCATCACATCATCACATCATCACATCATCACATCATCACATCATCACATCATTACATCATCACAACATCACACCATCACAACATCACAACATCACAATATCACAACATCACAACATCACAACATCACACTATCACACCATCACCACATTACAGCACCGCAACACCTCACAATCACACTAATGCAACAGAACAATAATGTAACATCACACTAATGCAACAGCACAATAATGCAACAATACAGCATCACAATAATGCAACAATGCAACATAATAATAATACAACAGTACAGCAATGCAAGATTACAATAATGCAACTCTGCAAAAGCACAACAATGCAACAGCTTAACAATGCAACAGCACAACAGCAAAAGGCACTGAGACCAAATACCACATCTCAAAATGTGAGGATACCTGGGAAAATTCCCTTGAATGGTATTAGGCTTATCACAAGGCAATCATCATTGCCAACCTCCAAGTACATCTCTGTCACGCCCCAGCCTGTATACACTATATACTGACATGACCACACTGCTGCAATCAACATTAAATTTTTGGATTTCTCCGCATCCTCCTCCAAACATTTCACCCTCAATATCTAACCTCTCTCCCAACCATCATCATCTTCAAATATCTTCTCTGTATTACAACAGCAAAAAGTCCAGTAAATTCATTTTGATTTGTCCCATTCACTCCTTGTCATGGTCATTTTCCTCATTTTGATTTTTGATCTTCACCTAGTATTGTCACACTGCACATATCACTCACAAGATGGGAGCATTGAGCTTCTAGGGATAGTTTTAGCATAGTTTTATATGATTCAGTAAATTGTAATGTCATTACTCAATATCATTCTAGACCATATACCTTCATATCACTATGCACTAAGCCCTAAAGGGTTTATAAAACA
Source organism: Conticribra weissflogii (assembly GCA_036940025.1). NCBI lineage: Eukaryota > Bacillariophyta > Thalassiosirophyceae > Thalassiosirales > Thalassiosiraceae > Conticribra > Conticribra weissflogii. The sequence continues at coordinate 11,729 of JALLPE010001224.1, read as the reverse complement.
TGTTTTGATAAGGATAAAGGGGTCATGCAATGGTGAAGACATCAAATCCTCATTTCCTTTGCTGTTGTCAAGATTGCCATGATCATGGGGGATGTCTTCATGATGGTGATTTTGTCTTTCATGTAAAGTCATGGCATCTTCAACTCTTTGTTGGCTTGCTTGATTAGAGAATTTCTGTTTGGTTCCCCATTTGTCATGACTTTCATGGTTTCTCATTGTGGTGCTAGATGTAGATTATCATTGATTACCTAAATTATTTAGAGATTATTGCTGATAACCTTCATGCACATGTGTATTATTGCAACACAAATTTTGAAATCCAACAAGGGTAATAATATTATTAGCAGTTCCATAAGGTACAGTATCCTGCTTACTCCTAAGTCCCGAGTTTCGCCGTCCAAAACGAGAGACGGAAAAAGTTGTTTGAAGAATCGTTATGTCTGGTATGTTAGTTACTATCGTAAAATAATACTTTTTCAAAAAGTAGCGTTTTACTGTGTTCATTCCTATTTACTTTTTGTTATTTGGCGAAAAAAATAACGAGGGAAAAATGAAAATAGTCAAGAACAGAGTGAGTGTGGGTTAACTTTTCAGTCATGAGTTATTTTCACATTTTGAAGTTGATTCTTACCGTCATGACGAAATCGTCATTTTGAAGAAATATGGATAATTCATTTCAAAATCGACAAATTTTTTTCAAAGTGATCCAAACGATAGTTTTTTATTTATTCTTTTCGCTACTATTTCGTTCTTTTGCTGGAATTTTTGATACTAACATTCCCAGCAGATCAAATTATTTAAATTTTTTTATTTATATGGTACTACTACTGTACTGTATGGTATCATCACTCAACAAGAGATCGAGGGGAAACTTGTGTAGAATTCCATATTATTCACCCCTACCACACACTGGTCGTCTCTCATCCCCGACCGCCCTCGCTCCGAGCGACCGCCGAATGATATCAACGCCTACAGCCCGGATGGACAGATCGATCACCGACCCACCGACTGACTCTTGCTCATCCCGTCCCGCGAAAATCACCTCGTCTTTTCCGCCCGAGGGAGAGATGGTTGTTTTTTGCTCGCCTGATGAATCACTGAACTGGACTTGATAAGCAATGGTGGAGGCAAGCGGCAACGTTTCAGACGGTGCTGGTTCTCAATGATGAATGATGCAAGATACTCGACAATAATTATAGCAATCAAGTGCCGAGATCGGAGAGCTCGCCAACCCACCATTCGACAAATCTTATAGTGTTCCATTTGGGAATTTGCGGCAAACCGGAGACCGAAGTACATACTTGTATTCTACACTCTATACACGCAACAACTTTTCCATTATTCATGCAGACAACCACACAATCAATAACGCCAAGCACAACCTCGCAATACACAAAAATGTCCACACAAAACACTTCCTTTCATGGACCATCCTACGCATCCTTCACGGATTTCGACGGCTTCCCTTCCACCACTCGCACGGCGTCCTTCCAAACGCACAACACCCAAAATTCGCGCAATACCCAAACTACGAGTTCCACTGCAACCACTTCTCTCCCCGTGGATTCCTTCCGCAACGTGAGGACTCTGGATGTGGAAAATGCCGTGGTCATGAATTTGGAGGGAGGAGGCGTTATCGGGAATGGATGGGATGGAGTGGTGCGGTTTCCTCAGAATTACCAACAGCCGCCGCATGGCCCTGCCCCCAATTCTAAGTTTGGACGGGGGCAACCGGGACGGCAGCATCCATCGACCGCTGCTCCGTGCCATCCGCAGCAACACCAGATTTTTCCTCAGACATCTCCGTTTTTCGTGCGAGAGAAACGATCGTCGTCCGGTTCGCAACACGCTCATGCTCATCGAAACCAACAGATATTCCGTCGCAAGAGCGGCACGAGTCCGGGAAGCGCCGTCGGCACCGCTGCGTTGGGAGATGCGGTTATACCTTCGTACAGTAGCAGCAGTCTAAGCGACGGTCCCAATCATGGCAATGACGGTAATCAAAACCAGAACAATAGCGGAAGAGGACACGGCAACCCAAGTGGAAGTGGAAGCAAAAGCACGATCAAAAGTGTCGGCAAAAGTGCCAATAGCACGGATACATCCAACAACAGTCTGCAAGGAGGTGGAATCATTTTCGAGTCGTACGAAGCAAGTGTCACTGCAGAATATTCCCAGGATCAGCTACATTTGAAGTCTCACAACAAATCACATCGTATGGCTTCCCATGCAGATATTAGTGCGCCCGGAAGAAGCTCTATGCGATATGGTTTGCGAGAGAGTGTCGAGAGGCATGAAATATTGGACAACATTCAGAATGTCGTGAAGCAACAGCAGCAACAGCAACAGCAACAGCAACAGCAGCAACAGCAACAGCAACAACAACATCCTCAACAACATCCTCAACAACATCCGCAACAACATCCGCAACGAGAGCAGCAGAATGAGTTGCAACAGTCATCAAATCAAACGACAAATTTATCACGATTCGAGAAGCAAGGTATATCCCAACCGCCCGCTCCAGTGGCCAAATCAGTACCTTGGCCCAATGCTATCCCAAACATTGATGATGCAACAAATACTTCTTCGTCCACATCACCGTTATCATCCATTCGTAAAAAGCAGGGGGTCACAACCGGAGGAGTTGTTAGCAAAGTCAATAAGTTGGTCGCAATTTTTTCCAACAAGAATCAACTACACATCAATGCGAATCCAGTGGCGATTCAAAACGAAAATCCGTCTAAAAGAGCTTTTGAATCGCCGAGGGGATCTCCTTCCAATTCCAATCTAGATGCATCGAACAAAGGGTCCCTGCCGACGTTGGACAAGCCATCGATATCGACTCAACCGTTGAACCCTCTGGGAAAATCTTTGCCAACGCCAAAGAAATCTGATGCCTCCGCAACGTCCATATTGAAACATCACAGTAATCAACACAACCAACAGCTACGACCCGGTCAGCAGACTGTTGTATCGGGAGTCCAATTCCAAATACCACCAGAAAAAGAAAAACCTCCTCATTCCAACCCTCGAGACAACTCGTCTCATTTCGCTGCCACTTATGCCACACCGGTTACGTTGCATGTCAACACAGACCATTCCGATCATCATCCCTCCAACAATTCCCACCATACAAGCCCCCAATCCTACCCTCCCATATCTCCTGCCCGATCCAACGCCCAGTCAAGTGTCACCGGCGCTTCCGGAGAATCGTCATATTGCCCGACGGGATGGCCGGGGACGGTGGACAAACGAGGAAAGACGTGCGTGATGCAGCCGAGTTACAGCGAAAGCGAGGAGAGCTCGGCATCTCCTCAAAGGAGTATTGGTCGGCGTCATGTTGGCGGCGCTGGAGGAAGATATCCGCAATATACCAATCGCGTGCTAATTCCATCCGGTCGAGGCAGTACCCGCAATGAAAATAGTTATCCCTTGCAGCAATATCGCAATCATCAAGAGGGAATGCACATGCAGCATGGAGCGTTTAGTTTTGACGGTGATTCGGCTGCGGAGTTGGAAGAGTGGATGAAAGGCGACGCAGAATGTGATGTCGCTAGTGTACCACACGAGGAAAAAACTGAGGACTGCATCCCTTCCAAAATGAGAGGGGACACGACCAAAAGAAGTGGGCCAATCGATTTGGATGAAGCGTATGAACTTCGTGCAGATGCCAGAAGCGATAATATGATTAGCGGGAATGCATTGAAAGACAGCCGGCGAGATTCCTTGGCTAATGGTTCCGAAACGAGGACTGCGGCTGATTTTCATTTGGAGGCAGCTCTTGGAATGATAAGTTCACAGATCTCATCGTCTCCATTTGCATCAACTAAGTGGAACCAAAAATCCCCTACGGTCCACGAATTGCAAGAAGAGATTGAAGTGGACGAAGACGGATTTCCCTCACCGAACACCTCTCTTCTCAACAAATCACTGGGATATTTGGAAGGTTCATTCTACTCTTCTCAATCAAGTCCCTTGGAGGAAGAATACAGGTCGCGAGGAATTGACACAAGCATGAGCGAGCAGCGAGTCCGTGCTGCCGGACGCCGTCTCCCAAGTCCTAAACTTTACGACGATGTGGCTGATTTTGAATATTCTGCAGATTCGTACTATGACAATAACAATAACAACAACAGCAACAACAATTACTCGCAATCATCTCAACGATCGTTTCACCACGAGCCACTCCCTGTTCCGCAACCACCGACGGAAGAAGCACTCCGATTGAATGATAGCAGGAATGCTCCACCCAGACCTGGAGGTTCTGTCATGCTGCGAGGCTACCGGGGATTCATCGAGAAAACCAAGGACGTACCCAACCTCATGGACGACTTAGAGTCCGAGGCAAGCACGTCATTAGGCACGAAAACTAGTGTGTATTCCTCGGACGTACTACGGCGGCCTGTCAGCATGGGATTGGCTCTTCCACCTGCTCGGAAAGGAAGTACTGGTCGCGCAAGCCCCCACCTTCCTCCGTCTTTTGGACGCGAATCGTCGTCTAATGTGGATTCAGAATCCGATGTGTTCGATGGCCTGGAAAGTTCCGCTCCTTCGACAACACTATCTCCCCCGCAAGAAGAATTCCGAGTAGTCGAGGATGAAATTTTGAACGTCGATTCAGAAGGCGTACTCTCACAAATAAATTCCAGCATTGCAAAAGGGGACCCCTTTAGTGGACACGATGGTGTTCTTGACATTTCCGCCATTTCCCAAAGCTCAGCCAATGCTCCATCCCAACGTTACTTTGACGAATTCGACGGATTTGATGATGATATCGAACGCACGCCCGACTTAGCCCAGTATGCAGTGGACCCACAACTTGTTCGGGTGTTGGTTAGGACGTTTCGAAAGATCTGCACATCCCTCCTGGAAAGATGCATGTCGGGATCAGGCTTTTCCCATGATGTCGAGACATTGGAGGATACGAAGAAGGCTTTTGCTCTATTTGAAATGAGGAGCCGCATCATGGAGACTGATATCGATAGAGGGCTAGAACGAAGAGGCGGAACGAATGTTGTGGATGACGTAAGTTACCTGTAGAATTTGAATCACTCAATTCCAAAGAAATATGACAATTCTAACCGATATCTTTGACTTTCCACAATTCATTCGCCGCTTAGATTGTTTTAACTCCTTATTTTCAAGCATCTCAAAGAGTCAGAGATGCAGTGATCGTGAGCAAAGCTTGGCGAGATGGGGCCACCCCGAAGGATGTGCTCACAGCACACTCACTTACCCGAAGGTCTGCACGAACTCATTTTATTCGTCGGCCAATGCGAAGAAACGCCTTTTACACACAAGGCATTCCTTACTGGCGAGAAGAAGTTCTATGGGTGGATGATACCGATTTTGAGTTGATGAGATGCCAATCATTAGGCGCTGGCACAATGAAAGGATTCGAGATGTTTACGATCGGTGATTGTCAGAGCATACTTTTGAAAATGACGAGTGATCATTGCTTGGTAAGTTTGGTATAAAAGCAATTCAATATTCACATCAGTTGCCTGCCGACTATAGCTCATTTCGCTTCGCTTCGGCATCGTCTCCTCCTACTTCAGCGATTGAGGAGAGAGCTTAGAACCGCCATGATCCGACAAATCGAGGCCGAAGAATGCATGCAAGAAGAAATCGACCTAGATGGAGATGAAAATATTGTCGCCGATGCTGAAAAAATCTACCGGGATGCCACTGTGGAGGTGAAATCATTGTCAATGAAGTTGGTTCTTGCCGATAAGGCTTTTACGCTAGTTCGGTGTCAGATGGAAAAGCTAGTAGCAACAATTGAATCGTTACTTTTTGAAATTGAGAACGACGAAGCGTCTCGATCATCAGAAAGCAGCTCCGACAACTCTAGAAGTAGCAGTGAAGACGAGGGCGACTATGAAACTGAACAAAGGAGAATAATAGAGAGCGCGAGGAGGGCAGAGCTTGCGGCAGAGGTCGCTGTCCGAGAAGCTAAGCTAGAAGCCGAAAGAGTTAGCGCCGAGAAACAACGCGAAATCGACTTGTTGAAAGTGAGTAAACCCTTCTTTTGGAACGCCTATCATCTTGAGTATTAATGACTTAATTGCGTATTTCATTCGCACTATAGCAAAAGCTCGCGGAAATGGAGACCAGGTCTGAGTATTTGGAAAGCGAAAATCGGCGATTGGCTGTAGGTTCTTCGTTTGTAGGTGGTGGTACTCAGGGTAGAAGTTCATACTTAGACAAACTTGAGGCCAAATCAATCCTCAACAGCACCTTCGACAAAGACCTAGAGCAAGCACGATCAGCGGCAAAAGAGCGCGCCAAGCAAAGATTTAAGGCCAGTGCATCTAAGAGGAATGGAAAACAAGCAATCAACAAAGAACTAGGTGGAGAAGAAATGTATAACCAAATTGATTTCTATTCTAGATCGTTGAATTCCGTGGCACGCAAATAATCCATTGAATTTATAAAGCGAAGGAAATTACATCGTTATTTGATTGAAGCGATAAGTATTCATTCGAACAGGTAATCATATCACAATAAATCACATCTGATCTCTTTTCGTGTACCATTCATGAATTTCGATTTGGTCCATATTCAATCGCTTAGAAGGATCGGTCACTAAAATCTTAGAAATCAAATCCTGTATAGACATTGATATATTACATGGAAATCTGTTGTACTCGGCTCGTTTGATTTTGTCGAACAACTCTAAACCATGACGGAAAACATTTAATCATAGTCAAAGAACTCAATATCCTTATTTGTCGTGAAATGTTTGTATTTCTCACTTACCAGCCATCGTGGGCTCTTCAAAAGGAAGGTATCCAGTGACCATGACGTGAAGAATGACTCCCATGGACCAAATATCCTGGAAGTTGCGAGCTGAGCGATCGGTTCAAAAGCTAGGATAATTGGCAAACAAATTGAAAAAAATACTTACAGCCTTTCTACCGTCATAACCATTAGCTTCACTTTCAAGAACTTCGGGAGAAACATAATTGGGAGATCCACAGGTAGTATGCAGTAACTTTGAGGATGTTAGGGTTGAATCACTAATACTCTCATGCAACGCCGATAAACCGAAATCACTTATTTTCAGCCCGTTGTTCTCGTCTAGCAAAAGATTTTCAGGCTGAATCAGTTCGACGAATTCATAGAGTGAGATTATCCAAGGATAAGAATTGCAACATATTCCGGTATTCCATCTCACTTTTAGATCACGATGACAAATCCCTTTTTCATGACAACACTTCACACCATCAACTAGCTGTCGAAAAAACTTTCGCGCTTTCGATTCACTGAATCCTCTTTCTTTCACTGTAAGGTACGGAAAGTTAATTTGAAACCATTCTGTCGAAAACTAAAATCAAAGGCCGCGCAAGATCATACCTAACAATTCAAACAACTCGCCACCGGTAACAAGCTCCAATACTAGATAAACTTTACTTTTGCTTGCGAGTACCTCATGGAATTCCACAATACGAGGGTGTTTTATGATTCTCATGGCGGAAATTTCCCTCTTTAGTTGCTTTCCCATGTTGTGTTTTTCGACTTGCTGTTTCTCCAAGCATTTCACGGCATACTCCTTCTTCGAAATAACATTTATAGCTCTCCTTACTTTCCCAAAGGTTCCTTCACCTAAAGTTTCACAAAGCTCATAATTCCCCACCCTTTTCCTTACGAATCCAGTTGTTGATTTCATCATTCTATTTTGCTAATATTTTCTCCCCTACATTCATATTTCTGCTGATCAGAACATCTAGCGTTTAATTCCAAATCCAAAAAAGATCAAACATAAAACTTACAATAATACCGTTTTTTTAGGTTTTCGAATGTGTCTCATTGCACGGCCCTGACTTGTTGGATGAAATGGCGCCATCCCATACTGACACAGAAAAAAGTTATCAGAATCAATTCCAAAATGAATATCAGTTACTGCTTTGAAATTAATATTGGCAACTTTTCTTCTCACCGGTTTTGGCACTCTAATAGTCTCCTCGTCGTCATCAGGAAAGTAGGCAGTAGGTCTTTTAGCTTCAACTCCGACTGGCGAGTTTCTCTTTGTCTCCTTTGGAATCGGTTCCTTCGGTTCCTCAGAAGTCGCTCTTTTCATGTTTGCCAGTTCTTCGCGCAATAAAATATCACTCTGTTGGTCTTCAATGGATTTCTTCACATTTTCAATGAGATCATCATACATCTTTATTTCACTCAAATGTGATGTACGAATTCGCTTCATCTCGAGCAAACGACCTTGAAGTTCATTCATATCTCTGTACAATGGTTGTGTTAATGTTTTCCAATTCCGAGACGATTCTTGCATATCTCGAATATGTGCTGATACATTTTCGACTTCTATGTCCTGCGATAAAAGGATCTCTCTGTTGCTCCTTTCAAGTCGTTCAAGCGTTGATATAGTGTGTTTGCATTCATTTTCCGAAGGATCATACCCATCCAGAGTTCTGAATCGCTCTTGATTGGGATTCTCCAAATCCTGACTTATTTTCATTGCCTCAAAGATAGCATCATCAAGAATCTTTTTTGCCTCTTGAATTTTCAACTCGTACTCTTTCTCATCACGCAAACTACTTTTCATGATACAAAGGCTTCGTTGGATATCTTTGTTCTGTACAAATCAACGCAAACATTGTTACAAATTGTTAGGGTGTTGGCAAATGATATGATTTATGACCTCACAAATGATTTTACCTTCAATACTAGTGCTCTTTTCCCTTCGCGCTTTAGCTGCAATTCCCTATTTCCTCTCAATAGAATTTGATCATAAGAGCGAAGAGTTTCATGAAGCGAAAGCAATTGCGCCTTCCCCTCGGAAAGTTGAATCCTTCCAAGCCTTACTTGATCATCTAGCTGCTGGTTCTCTTTTATCCTTCTTTCTCTGTCTTTCTGTAATGATTTTAGTGACGATTTCAACTTTTCGATCCTGGCGTCCATTCTAGCGACTGCATGTTCAATCTCTTGACACATCGACCAGACTTTGCTCTTTTCAACTCGGGTGGCTGTTTTCTTTTGCTGACTGGCAACTCTTGACTCAACTACGCTTTCGAGCGCTTTCACTTTTTCTTCCTTTTCGGCAGCGCAGTCTTGAAAATGAGTTTGCAGTCTCTCATATTTCTTGTTAAGGTCTTTTAGTAATCGATTGGCATCTTCAATTGAACGAGTACATTCCAGCTTCTCACTCCTGATGATTTCACACAATGATACAAGTCCATCGAGCTTTTTCTTTGCATCACACATTTTTTTCGAAACATCAAGCTTGATTAGCTCTTGGAGGGAGATTGAAGTGTCAATATCTCTTATGATTTGATCCGCGCGTTCGATGTTTCTACGGACAACTCCTTGTTTTGCAGTTGCCAATACCAAAAGTGTGCTTGCTTTCTTCTCCTCAGCACTCATCATCTCGATTTCATCTTCCCTTTGGGCAACCAATCTAGTTGTCTCATCGAGCTTGTTCTGCTGTTTTACTTCAATATCTTGGGTTTCAAGGAAATTCAGTACGCTTGACTCCACGCTGGATCTAGCCAATGTAAAAGCTCGCTCGAGCGACAACTTTTCGTCACGAGCCGATTGTTGCATTGTCTCAAAGTCTTGTAATTTGGACTTGAGTTGCGAAATAGTTGATTTCAATTTCGATATGACGTGCTGTTTATTGATGAGTGTATTTTTAGCAACATTGATTTGTCTCTTGTCGAGGGCAAGGAATGAACTATTATGCCTCAGTTCATCATCAACTTTTTCAACATCCAACTCTATCTCCACACGTCGTGATGCAAGCGAATGCCGAAGAACAATTTCGTCAATTTTTCGCTTCGAAATATTATTTAATTGCTCCCGTCGCTTCCTCAATGAATTTTCTTGGGTTTCTAATTTCCGGTTCTTGATTTCGACTAATTCGCTAAGCTCTAATTTGGATTGCTGATGACGACTCTGCTTGATCATTATTTCATTCACGAGATCTTCATTTTTTTTCACTTTAAGACGGTTTGTATGTTCGAAATCTTTCAGTTTTGACAGCTGTTGAGTGCATTCATCAGGCTTGGAACATAATTCTCTTAGAAATTTTGTTTTGGTATCGACGCTTCCTAGAATAACTTTTGTTTCAGCCAAAATTGATTGATTAAATTTTGCTACTTCCTGTGTTCGTTGCTCATCTATATCACACGCCTTTTTCGATGTTTCTACTTCAGTGGCAGACGACGCGAGCAGCCGATTGAGTTCGCCAAGAACATGATCAACTTCAATTTTGTTTTGAGAATGAATTTCTGATAGTTGATCCAACAGTGTGGCATTTTTCGACTGCATATCATCAAGTTTCCGATCAATTGCAGCTGTTTCCCTTTCTGATTGCGCTAAATTTGCAAGTGCTTCCTCAAGTTTTGGGCCCATGTTTGTTAGTAGCTTTTTGTAGAACTGCCGACGAGAGGAAAGCTTCGCTTGCATTTGTAGCTCCTTTTCGATCATGATTCTTGTTGCATTTTCCCTATTTTTTAATTGGACCTCATAGTAGTCGAGCTGCGTCAAGATGTATGTCATCTTTTGTACTGATCCGTCGTTGGCCATATTGGAATATATTGGAGTCGATGGCGTGAGTGACAGAAAAACCAAAACTCCACTATTTTGGTGGAATAAGGGATGATTGGTTAATGAAAATTAAATTTGAATTTGAAAAGTCGAGTATTGTTAAAATCAAAACAATTTAGTGTTTTCGTTATACTAAATGAAATTTTTCAACAACGCATTGCATTCATGATCTTATCCATCAAAAAGTCTGTTTTCATGTCCAGAGTAACCCAAAGAGATAACATTACAAACTCTCGGCGAAATTCGTTTTCTAGATCCCTTGATGTGCTAACTGATACCAGTGCACAATCGTTTGCAAACTTGGAGTACTTCTTGAAATATTACTCAGTTGTTCATGATCAACACAGTCATTTATCTTCTGAAAGCGATGCGTTGCCAACACGGCAGTCCTAAGAAGTCCAGTCACTTCAATACCCCGACTGTTCATCTGATCAGGGCTTTGATTCATGGACAATGCGCTCCTCAAAGCTGATACATCCGACCGAAGATGAAGCTTGAAAATTTTGTAGTCTGATTTCTTGTACCACGAGGAATAAGATGTTTCGTTTTCATTGACGATGTATTGAGCAGTGCGGACCGTAGATTTCATGGAAAACTGGACTTTTCTGCTGTTTGATCTCGAAGTGAGGCGCGAAACTCTTCGGGGCACACCTGGGAAGTCGACAATGAGTTTGTTGTTACCTTGAGATTGAACACATAATCTCTTCTTGAATGACATTTCTGCAAATGGGGAAGGGGATCGAATTAGTTTTTGCAGACCAAACGCAAGTTTTATGATATGGATTGAGGGAGGAGGGATGTGAGGTGAGGTGAGGTGAGGTGAGACAAGAGTTACTTATGAAGTTATCATTCAGGTAGCAGGAATGTAGCTACTACTCTCCGAGCATAGAGAGATGTAGTATCGGGGAGTAGTATCGTGGTTTTCGGTTCAATCTTATAGGCCATAGTACAAAAACCTAACGTGGAATTCTCCTTGACAACTGTAACGACGGGTGAGTAGAATCAGTACAAGTATTAGAAAAATTTTACACTACAATATCATCGTAACATACGTAGAAAGTAAAAATTTTTCCTTCCGATAAAAGCGAATAAAATCAACATAGTCAGAATGCCTGCGATGCAGAAAGGGAATCCGAACTTATAATATCGGGGCCTGTACAATC
>JALLPE010001223.1:0-12640 GCA_036940025.1 Conticribra weissflogii | reverse complement strand
TTCTTGCACGGAGAGAGCAATTGGTCAACGACGCATTGCTTCGCGCGAATAAAAAACGCATCAATTTTGACTACGCTGTTGGTCAAAACGTGCTCAAATATGATAAGTCTATCATGGGTAAACTCAAACCACTGAATGACTATTGAACTCTGGGATACTCCCATACTAGTATGCCAAATACCAATTGGTTACATCACATTTGTGATGTGATATTATAAATTTGCTTCTACTAACATTATGTCACCAGAAGGGCCACTATTGAGGAATATGTTCCAGTACATGATAAGATGATTTGATTGGCACAGCATATGCAGTTCTAGGACATCTTGGTATGAAACTTATAGTGAACTCTGGCTAGAATAGTTTCAGTATGTTTTTGCATTTAGTTGGCAATGGCCTGGCCTAGCCAATAAAAATTTGTGGACACATATAACGACATAGGACATGGCAAGGCCATGGCCTTAAAATGGCCCAGGACATTTTGTGTAAGAAGTCCCTGTTTCCAAAGTCATCTGAGGACATGTGTCCTGCATCCTTAGAGTTGTAGAACATAATTTAAAACTCAAATAAAACTTAGAAAAAATATTAAAAATAAATAAAAATTATATTTATGCTATACTTAACAAGATCTATCCAAAAATGCAATAAAATTGGCAAAGTGTCATATCATTGTTTTGTCTTGGTTCAGTACACTTTATCTGATCTATATTGTAATGAAAAGGTACAATATAAAAATATCTGATTAATAATACTTAATGAAATACTTTAAATTTACAAAACGTATTGAAATTTTGGAATGCATTGGCCATGACATAGTAAATTTTTATCATATTTATTATTACACAAAAATGAATAAAGCAGTTGCAAAATGACACACCAAAATCCCAGCCTTCCCCTGTTGACTACCTCCCACCTTCAAATTGCATACCTTGAGATGGAAACAATTGTAGTGTGAAGATTGGGGCTTTAATAAAATTTTCACTAAAACACAGAAATTGTGATTCCACTCCAAGCCAAATCTGACAAACACCAGCCCTGGTACCAGCACTACTTGCCACCACACCCCATGGCCGTTCCCACCATCAATCCCACAGCCTTTGATACTGTCCAGTACAGAAGTATAGTGCTTATTATTAATCTGTTCCCATTCATAGAACACAATGCAATAGAGTAGGTGTTGAGTAGTTGAAATGCGCTCAAATATACAATTCTAGTAGGTTTAGTCATTCTGCATGAGTCACTCATACATTAGTGCATGCATCAGAGAATTCATCTATATCCTTTTCTGCTTTGTCAATGGATTTGCTCATTTCGCAAAGAACTTCTAATGCCAAGGCAAACTCAGAAAATTAATTATTGTACTTTTCTTGAGGTTTGTTTTGTCAAGTCAGTTCTCATAGGCCATCATCTATTGTCCCCACTCTCAAATAAAACAAGAAGATGCTTCCAACAGGACTCCTTTCTTTACATTACCTCATACATTTTGGTGTCTTCCTTCATTCCATAGATTGCAACATAGTGCCTTACTCTCAATGTCTTTATGCTTGATACTTGACAGGATCTTGGTGGCCATTATAAATACTTTTGAGGAAGTTGGATCTGTATTTGATGGAAATTTTCATGGAAGTTACCTTATTACCTTTGCTTTTAGTTGAACAATAAACTTTGGTATCAAATTAAGATAAGCAATTAGTTCTGTAACTGAATCAAACTTGGATGGGAGAATCAAAAATCATAAAATTTCAAATCAGAGCAAAAATTGGTGCTAAATATAAATGGGTGCCACACACTGGGAGAGGGGGTTTACCATTCTATTCCTTTGTATTGGCAGTATTATTATTACAGTAGGATTAGCACACTCTTGGTGTACATTGTGCATACCTTGGGCTCCAAGAATAGCCTATTAACTTGTCTGTACATTTACATGAGTATTATAACTATCATGTCCACTTTTGTAACTTCATGTTTCTTGCTACATTCTTTTATTTAGCACCTTTAACAAATATACAAAATACATATTGATGATAAAATATTTTGAAGATGTTATACTTACTCTGGGTCAGGATTTTGTAGGCATATGTAAAATTTAACTATGCTCAAATTAGGACTTTCTTGGACATTGGGTGATACCATGCAACAAAAAGGAGCATTTGCCAGTTCTTGGCCTATAACAGGGACACTATGATTACTATGGGAAGAATGGACACAGATATATTTACTGTCCTGATCAAGAATCAAGAGAGAAAATGACAAAGATTTTGAGGACTCTGATGGATCTGTTGCACAAGAGTGGATATGAGGTCATGTGATATTGTGATAAGGAAAGAGTGCATGATGAAAAATGCAGATTATACAATTTGTATATGTTATGATGAAGAGGAGCTCAATTTTTCATTCTGAATGGATGTTATTCAAACAGGCAAATAGTTTTGATGCAAGCTTGCATTTGGGCGAGACTCTTATGTATCAGATTCAAAAACCAGAATAAAATGAGAGTAAAGAGTGTGTTAAATAAGGCTGGAAAGAAGAATGTAGGAAGTATACATTGTTATTATTTCATGACATTCTGCAAGGGCAAAAATGAATATCAGGTAAGATTGAGGTGTTATTCATCAAACAATCTTTACAGTTTAGTCAGCATTCTCTAAAGGCATGCACAAGGTATAAAAGAAGAAAAGAAGTTGATAACATTGTCTCATAATTCCAATGTTTCATCCAACAAACACAAGTACTAGCATGTACATCATTCAGTAGATTATCTTACACACCAGACCTCCCGAATGGTTGCTATAGCTTTTCCCTGGCTGTAACCTAAAATAGAAGTCTAGGGTCATCAGAGTGATCCTTAAGCATATCTACTGTGAATCTTATCTTAATTACAATCCAAGGAAACCATTTTCAGATAGAAGCCAAATGGATTTGGATTAATTGGTTGTTTTTAAGGAGGGGTTGTGGAGGGGTATAAATTGACAGATGAAAATTTTTAGAAAATTGGTAGCAAGTCAAGTTGAAAATGTTGCAAACATTTAGGAATTTTATTTGCCAAAATTTCAAAACATGATTCAAAAATGTAGTAAAGGAGGGAAATAATTTCTGGATTACTGTCATTTTGGCAGAGATGGATTTTAATTTTATTCTTGAATAAGTAAGGAAAAAATATATTGATCGAGAGGGAATTTTTAATGGACTTTCAAAGTTGTAAAACTGTAGCTACCAGCTGTCACTGTCAGTAAAGCTGATGCTGCTACCTCAGTTAGATAATTGCTGTAGCTGCTACCACCAAATTAATTCTTATCTGACAATCAGCAATTACTGCTATTTCTCCTTTCCCTTGCTATTGCTGATAGCATGTCACCAACATTTCAACATAATCATCATATAAAAAAGCTAGATAGTGAAGGTCTTTTAAAGGCAATCAAACTGATCTCATAAATGGTCTCATACAAGTAGAGGTATTTATCAGGACAAGCATTCACTCTTAGACAATTCACTTTGCTGAAATAGTACACCACCCAAATCACCATTGCAATTAATGTCACACATTACTTAAACCAAATAAGATTCAGATCAAAAAATTCAAATTTTCACACCTTTTAGGGGTATCCAGAAAAGCATGTCTAAATGTTATGTTTCAATTTACAAGTTCTATTTTAATCTACCATAACTCATTTCATTTCACAATTCTGTCATCAGCCCCCTGATCAAATCTAACCATCCTAACCCATCCAACATCAAATAATCTCCACCCCCTTTCTCATCATGTCTCAGCAGCCATTTTCCCCATTGAGTAAACACCCTGTTTGTACTCAGCCTACCATAACCCCCATTACCCATCCTTTGTACAACATCAATCATTCTCACCATTTCTCTTTTCTACACATTACTTTGCCCCCATCTTACCCAAACTTTTCATCCCATACCATTTTGTGCACACATGACTCTACCAAAACCAACTCAAGCTATTGTACCAAGTGGTGACATTTTTTGTCACTGATCAAAATTTCCCAACAATCCTCCCATAATAGACACATTTAGGACTCATTGGCAACACTTTCAACTAAACTTTTAGCAAAAATGTAATAATTGTATTATGACAGAATGACCTCACAAGGACATAGATATTACATTGTGTGAACATGATAGGTAAGTTAGGTAAATTCAGAATCTTGTATGAATCCATACAAGTGGATTCCTGGGAATACAGTGGAAGTATAGATGAACAAAGTATCACTACAAAAACCATGACATAGTAGACTGTGTTTCAGCACATTGTTTTCTGGAGAGAGAGAGAAGACTCTCTAGAAATTTTTTGACTCTGGATGATTTCCTTGTTGTGTCTGTTCTGGACATTTTGCACGTTGTACTATTCACCAAAAAGTGAAGTCAAGAGAATAGATTGCAGTTGAAAAATTGAAAAGAAGCATCCTTTAGATTCATGAGAGAGGTAGACATCGAAAAAGGTGAGATATATAGAAGTCACCATAAGCGCAGAGAATTAATAATCCTTTACTCTTCTTAACTATTCCTCAATGAGATCTATTTTTTACTGCTCTGACAGCCGTCTTATCATCCTTGCCATGTAATCCATTGCAAATGGTTGGTCCGAAGTAATATTTTTCTGAAACCACCCCAATATTAGAAACAACATCATTGTAGATATGATTTATAGGGTGTCGATTAAATAGTTGGAAGAATAACAGTGTTTAAATCACGGAGGCACAGGAACTGGGTCATGAACCTAGACGCACATGTGATCAAGTTATGTGAAGTTCAGTGATCAGAATAGACACAAAACCAAGAATTGAAAATGTAACAAAACGAATTCCACAGTCGATTCCAAATCACAGCACCAAACGTGAAAAGATAAGGATATCGGGCTAACTCACCGCATGACTCAAAGCACACCATTCCAGCACAGCATTCAAACCGTATCTGTCATTCTTTCCACTTTCATGTCGTTCCCATACTTTTGTCTCGTCATGTTCATGTTGCCAGTTGTAGATTTGTTGGAATCTTTCCACTACCTTGAGGGGTTGCTGCTGTTGTTCTTGTCGAATGTTTTTATCCGTATCCATAAAGTTGCGGAGATTATTGTTGTCGATTATGTTGATGTGGTCACCGCTGCCAGGAACAAAGATCACACCTTTTATGGAGTCAGGAAGGGTCGATGCCGGCCGCGTTTTCTGATCGCGGGCGGATACTTCGGGAAGACGATCGGCGAGACAGAGAAGGCCACGGCCGCGGAATTGGGCGGCCATGACCATTTTTCCATTCCTTTCATCGTTATCATTGTGGATGTTTTCTTCGTTGCCATTTCCGACATCGGGAGGCTTCGTCGTCGTCACGGTAAATTCAGCCGTAGCATCGATGGGCGTCGGGTGGAAGTATTGAGCGATGGGAGCGATTCCATCTTGGTCTATGGAGCATGGAAGGATGTGGCAGATGTTGCCTTTGGCTCTGGAGTTTGCATTCACGTTTGTCATGGTTGAGCTTGCTATTTTCGATAACACGTAGTGCCATTTGTATTTTTGTGCGTTGTGATGGTGTGAGGTTTCATTTTTTTCCCGATGTAAATTTTGGCCCGAGATTTCGGCGCGCCATTTTTGTTTGATCCAGCAACATTGGAATCTCTACTACCAGACTGAGTAACCTTTGTAAATAAGGTACTACGATACGATACAATAGCTAAGCTAGGCAGCAATGAATCATATTATTTGTATGTTATGTATATTGTTTAACCACAAAACTGCACATCTCTACTTTACCATACACACTTACAAAGCACGAGGTAATTTTAAGATGCCCGCCGTATCGAATGATGCAACTATAATATCTTCTTCTCTATCACATTCATGGTAGGTGTCGTCATTTTCCCGAAGCAGCCACGCTCTCGACTGTACCATACCAGACAACTCTTACAACAGCAAACCGAAAAATGAGCAAGAGCGATGACACCTCCTCCCTCCGAAGAGTCGACGACCCCTCCAATGCCGAGCCAACCTTGCTTCAACTCCCAATAACCGATTTTCCTCTCGTGGGTGCAAACAGCAGTCACGGCGACGGCGACACCGACGATGGCGACGATAGCACTGATGGATTGGTCCTCGTCCAATTGGCACCCGAAGGATCCAACGGTGGACTCACGATGCAGGATTTGATATCCCCAGGAAACAAAAGTAAATCTGTTTACATTCTCGGCAACACTTCTGTAAATGACGTGATATATTCATCACGAGAGGATGGGACGGGTGCTTTCTACAGTGGCTCCTATGGCACTACTGCGGTCAATGGGAATGATGCAGAGGAACTCGATGGGGAGGTTGGAAATGGTGGAACTGGAAGAGATGTTTCCAACAGTTTTACTCCCATTGCAGCTCGGTTGATTGTGGAGAAAGTTGAGCAGACCGACTGCGGTTCCGGTGAGAATGAAACACTCTACAAGGGAGGAAAAACTCTGGAATTGATGAAAGTGGAAACATCCAATACCTACATTGTCGTTCCACCAATGAAAACGACCGACTCCAAAACTGCAAACGTTCTTGCGGAAGCAGAAGGAGAAGGAGAACAATCATGCACAAAACGACAAAAACGAAGTCACGTACCAGAAAGTCGAAGAACTAGCAGCAGTGAATGCGACAAAAATGAAAATCAATCTCCGGAGCCTCCCACAGCGTTGGTGAATATGCCTGCCAGATCCATCGGACTCGTCCCCGGAGAAAATTCTCCCTCCTGCTTCTTTTTGGAACCGGTGCATTTACCCAGTGGACACTTCGCCAAGAAATTGCGTGGAGCGTTGAAGAGGTGGGTGTTCGATCCTTTGGATCCTCCTTCGTTAGAAAGCGGACGTGAAGAAAGTGAGCTTAATTCAGAGCAAACTGGGATGAAGTCAGCGTCAACAACACTTCCGTTGCTATTTGGATACACCGTCGAGGAATTGGCGTATATCTGTCGAACTTCTCAAGGGGAGATACAGCATGCCGTGAAGAATCGAGTGTTCGGTGCGGAAGATGCGTTGCTCATTCCTCATGATGGTGGAAATCATGCCAGCAGTAGCAAAAATCGTCGGTATGGGATGCTATCCGAAGAGGGAAAACAAACCGTGTCTATGGCTATTGTGGCCGCACTATTGGAGAGTGATTTGAAGTTGGCTTGGAAATTCGACGAAGACGAAGAAGGTTCATGTTCAGGAACTGAAACTTCTGCGCTCATGGCAGAAATTCGTATGCAATGGTATCAATTGGAAGCGGAAGAAGAATTTCTTACATGTAGGTTGTCTGATCGAAATGATGCACAGCACCGGGAAAGTCTTCCGTCGGGACTATCAGCCGCAGCATCGCATCCATCATCGTCTGAAAGACACTCGCAATCCCAATCTCAATTTTTCACTCCTTCCCAATCATTACCAAGGAGAGGGTTTTCTTCCTCGTCGGCAGAAAAAAAGCTTGGAAACGAAATCATATGGCATTGCCTACGCCCGATCATTCACCACGAGTCGCAACAAACACATTGCGACATGGACACAGTACCACCGACAATACGATTCTCACCCGACCAAGTCGCCAAATTGGCAATTCACAATGTATTCCTTCGCGGAACTCCGAAATCCTTAATCAAAAGTAACATCGATGCCGGCGACGGCGGTAATACCGCCACTCCTCTCGCTGTCGGAGCAGGATGTACCACATGGTGGGAGGAAGAGGAATTGGTCGAGGCATGGTCGTCGCGCATTCCTTACATGGGTAGGAAATACGAGCCACGATTAGAATTGTTGAGAGGTATTGCCATTTCCGAGGCTAGAAAAGAATTCGTTTCCAAAGACGGAAGAAAAAGTTATGACGACTCGAGTAATTCACAAGCCAAAAAACGACGATGGCAATACTTCCCGGAAGAGGGACTATCTCTCGATCCATCTGTTCGTATTAAATCCATGTTGGCCATGAAGAATGCTTGGACCATGAAAGAAGCTGCCCCTTATCTCGAGAAATTTGCAGCTGGAAAAGGTGATGGTGGAGTGGAGCTTTTGATGGCGACTCATGCCAAAGCGGTGACCGTAATGGAGAAGGGCGAAGATGGGAAGAATGTGAGTGTCACTAAGTATGTAGCTTTGCCAAAGTAGCTCACGGGAGTTTCATGTGACATTCAATGAATGAGTGAAAAATACGGCATCTAACGAAAAAGAAAGATTCATAAGGAGGATAAAACGTCCATACTACTTGCTTCTATTTTTTTACATGTGACGAAAAGTATTAAAATATTGATAGACTTTTTATTCCAAATAATCACATTCTGATCATTTGACATACACAAATCAAAATCTGTGTTGTTTTTGTTGCTGTTGTTTCTGTTGATTTTCATGTCCCTCTTTAGGACTTTTCTCGGCACCTTCGTTCAATCCGACCATGCGCCCCCATCATAGAGTGAGTCACAAGAAATTCCTTCACGTCCGTCCCTCTCCCGTCGCATCTTTTTTCCACCGCCCCTCAATCTTTTTCGCCGTGTATAGTTCTAGTATCATATCATAATACCTAGGATACCCCTACAATGTCACAAAACATTATCATCCCCGCATTGCTTGTTGCATAACATACATTATTTCGACAATCGACGAACGCCCCTGCTATTTGTATCAATATTTATATAGGTATATAAAATCCAAAGCAAACTTCTCCATTCAGCATGTCGCGAGCTGCCCTCAACTCCGTCGCCCAAACCGCCGTCAGGCGTCTCCTCAGCCCCAACTCCACCCCCGGCCTCTACCTCACACGCCGCTCCTTCGCTGCCGCCGGTGACAAATTCAAACGCGACAAGCCTCATGTGAACATCGGAACCATCGGCCACGTCGATCACGGAAAGGTGCGTCGACATGGTTTCCTAGATGTACACACGTTCAATGTAGCATTCGTGGGATATGCAGTTTTCGTCGTATTGCTCACGAGTCATTTCTTCTTTCATGCTGCGTCTCGTCGTGCAGACTACTTTGACCCAAGCCATCACCAAGGTGTTGAGCGAGAAAGGATGGAGTCAGGCAATGTCATACGAGGATATCGACCGCGCTCCGGAGGAGAAGGCCAGGAAGATCACCATCAACACTAGTCACATCGAATACGAGACCGCGAACAGGCACTATGGCCACATTGATTGGTGAGTCTTCGGACGATGGACAGGTTACGCGAACTGTCTGCTTGTCAGTATTATCTGGATGACAATTTTGCGTTACTCATTTTTATCCAAAATCTTGCAATCGCGCAACACAATAATATGACATTCGCACCGAACACAAACGAAACGCAACGAAAACAATGCCCACCAGCCCCGGTCACGCAGATTACGTCAAAAACATGATCACCGGAGCCGCCCAAATGGACGGAGGGATCCTCGTCGTCGCCGCCACCGATGGCCCCATGCCCCAAACTCGTGAACACATCCTCCTCGCCAAACAAGTTGGCATTCCCAAACTTGTCGTCTTCCTTAACAAATGCGACATGGTCGACGACGAAGAATTGCTCGAACTGGTCGAGATGGAAATCCGGGAATTGCTCGACTTTTACGATTTCAACGGGGACGAGACCCCCATCGTGAGGGGCAGTGCCTTGGCGGCGGCGGAGGGGAGGGATCCCGAGTTGGGGGCGGAGAGGATTTTGGAGTTGATGCAGGCTGTGGACGATACCATTCCGGAACCCACTCGGGATTTGGATAAGTCGTTTTTGATGCCCATCGAGGATGTCTTCAGTATTGCTGGGCGTGGTACCGTTGTCACGGGGAGAATCGAACAGGGCAAAGTCAATGTCGGAGATGAGTTGGAGGTCGTTGGATTCGATGACAATCACAAGACCACCTGTACTGGAGTTGAGATGTTTAAAAAGCTGTTGGACTACGGAATGGCCGGAGACAATATCGGAGCGCTCTTGCGTGGTTTGAAGCGTGAGGACGTTCGTCGTGGTCAAGTCTTGGCCAAACCTGGAACTGTCAGCACCGGGAAAAAGTTCGAGGCCGAGGTGTATTGTCTCAGTCAAGACGAGGGAGGAAGGCACACACCTTTCTTTTCTAACTACAGACCACAATTCTTTTTCCGTAAGTATGAAAAATGCGAAATTTATGTTCCTCGTGCGGCTTCAATGGACACTCACGAAAAATGTCAATTCTATAATTCGTAGGAACTGCTGACGTGACCGGAGATTTGCAGTTGAAGGAGGGTACTGAAATGGTTATGCCCGGTGACAATACGACGTTGGACGTGGAACTTATCACACCAGTGCCTATCGAGGCCGGACTTCGTTTCAACATGCGTGAAGGAGGAAGGACAGTTGGAACTGGCATCGTGACTAAGGTTCTTGGGTGATTTCATGATGAAGAAGTTGGGAAGCCAGACATATTTTGAATGAGCGGTTTTTTTTTTGACATAAAGCTTTGGGTCATCAACCCGCTTTCATTGACAACCCGACATTAAACGAATTATAAAAATCGAATCTTTAATCAAGTCTTTCCTCCCCTTACATCTAAGCTTCTTAGAGTGATTTCGCCATCAAATTGAATAAACACATCTCAGAATACGCCATTCATTTCCATTGTTTTTGGACTGGTCTCGCAGAAACGAAGGTTGCCAGTTCAAAAAAGTTGGTGTTGCCTCGAGAGAACTCACTCAATACCCAAGGGCGACCATGTTTAGATATTATTTATCTACATTGTTATTGGAAGATTAAAATACAGAATCAGTCCAATATTGCAACCAAAGAGTAAGTCCTCTCGTTTTGTTGCAAACCTAGTAATGTCTTCATAGCCACAGGAAGTAACACGTTCAAGCTGATACAATGATTAGCCAACTTGGCAAATATTGTAGTCAGCGGCTAAGTCAACATAATACATCTTGTAGCCTTAGGGTCTTGGATCTTCAATATATCCGTAGAACAATGTTTTCACATTACAGGATAAGACAGAATGAATGTTAATATATGTGATTTGGTACACATCTAGGCATGCCAAAAATTGGTAAACCCCTTTGTCAAATCAAACCTCATTGGGACATCTTGAGGTTTTGAAGGTGTTTGACCAAGACCTTTACTCTAATCATAGTCGAATCTTTTCTAAAGGAAACAATGTAAATCAGAACATTGCTTATTGATATAATGTCAGAAAGAGATACCAACATTACTGTGAATACAAAAAATATTGGACACAGATATGAGAACCTATGATCTGATAATTCTATCAAATTCATTACCAAAAAATGAGAAGCAATTCCTCAATGCTTAATCTGTACCAAACAGTTTGGATACCAAATCCTGTACATGACTGTTTCTGTTTTTATTGAAACTATATTTCATTGAATACATAAAAATAAATATACTTGGCTGGAAATATGAATGACATTGGATATCACCGATAACATCCATGCTACAGACAGCCAATTATAAATACACAGTTAGAACAAAATGATTCTTAACCTAGGCTAGGCTGCAGCTCTTAACAAGGGTGGCATGAGGTATGGAATTTAAGCCACAAAATAACCTTTTGTGAATCTTATTACGAAATGGGAATGGTTGCAATTGGGATGCACAAGAATGTAGGCCGCCATAGCATAGGTCATTTAATCAGCATGGGCAGCATTAACAATTGAACATTTTTGTAACAAAACAATTAAGTCAAAGATAGCAATGAGACAAGAAGATGTGGTTGCCAGTGGTGGGAATTGGTGTTGCAATGAAGAAGGTGATGATAATGTCATTAGTCATAGGAGTCCTATACAAACCAAAAGATTTCCCTGGAAAGTCATATTGTTTTTTTAAATTTCAACTTACCAAAGGATATGAATATCTCTTTCTAACTGTAAATGAAACAACAAAAGAATTTACCAAAGGAGACTTGAGTTTGATCAGCTATATTTGGATAAGGGTGATACTTGCTTTTGCACAGATCAATATCAATCAAATAATGGTCATGGCAAAATGTAAATTGGTAAAATTTGTCACACAACAGTAATAGTGCCTTCTGATAAGCCATGTTTAAAATCACCCAAACATTTATGCTTCAGA
This sequence comes from Conticribra weissflogii, assembly GCA_036940025.1. Lineage (NCBI taxonomy): Eukaryota > Bacillariophyta > Thalassiosirophyceae > Thalassiosirales > Thalassiosiraceae > Conticribra > Conticribra weissflogii. The sequence goes on along the minus strand of JALLPE010001223.1, from coordinate 611 downwards.
AATGGCATCAGTTGTAACCAACCATTGTGGAAATACACCAACTTAAAATATTTACCACTCATCAAAAATCCTTCTAAGTTGCAGTAGAATTTCCATCAACCAATCATCTCACTTTTAAGAGAGGATTAAAGTCTGAATTGACAATTTGTTAGTTGTGATATTTCACAACCATTCATAAGATAACCAATAAATCAATGGAACATGATAAAAGATGAAGGATTTCCATCCCATGGCAATATTTGCAACAATGTATTCTAACCCAATTTCCAAGACCATCAAATTGACAGTCATTTATGTAGCATGGAATTCAACATTCATTCACTGTATCTGCTATTTACCAGGTATTGAAAGGTTTAGCAATCAAATTAAGTCAAATCCATAAAATGATCAAATCATAATGTGAGAGAAAAAGTTTAATTTTTTGATTGAAACATGAATCTTGCTCTATTATCTGGAAAGATATTAAGATGTCATATATTTTAAGTTCAATACCTATGAGCATGCTTCTATCACAATAATATAATAATGGCATGTTTCATGAAATCTATAATATTTTGCGATGACATTATTCTTACTGAGATTGAAGTATGTAGCGATTGAAGGAGATCGGA
>JALLPE010001222.1:0-10935 GCA_036940025.1 Conticribra weissflogii | reverse complement strand
TCACATTCCGGAGAAGCATGCTTCACACTATCTCCTGCAATGATTCCGATATCTTTCTCAAAGATCACACCCCCGCGCATCCCTTCGTTGTTTTCGACGACGAGCACATTTGTGGGCAGACTGTTTTCGACTGGGATGAGTAGGGGAATGATGGCACTGAACGCTTTGCCGCCGCTATCAGGGATAGTGTAAGGGCTGCCCATATCACCATTTGAAGCATTTGTCATCGCTGTGAAAGCAACGTGATACACAGCAATGTGGTTAAGGCCCATAATCTTTCCGATACTATCAAGAGTTTGGTCAAAATTTCCCTCAGCAAGAACTTGTAGCAATTCTTCGTGTGAGTTTTCATCAGCAGGATAAATTATGTGTTCATTTGATTCCCAATCCACAGAGAGGCGTTCGACGTAATAGCGTTTCTCGTGGTTAGTTCCCAAAGTAAATAGCTTCCCCGATCCCGCTTCGATCAAATCATCATATATTAGATGCAGAAGCTCATCGTATAAGCCATTATTGTTCATGTAAGAAACGAGGGAGTTACTGAGCCCCACAGGCAAGCCAAATTTCCAAAGTTTCGGATCAAACTGCACGTTTCCTTTGAAAGTGATAGGAAAAAAGTCGTTGGCACCAAGAGTTGGGGAGATGAATGTGTTGTCATTTGTTCGGTTAATTTCTGTGAAAATTTTGCACTTCGATTTCATGGTTGAGGGTGCAATACACAGCCTCGCTCTAGACGCGCCGTCCGAATTCCGACCAAGGGACTTAATAGATATGCCAGACCCGAGGAAGATACCGCAAGAGATGGGGCAGTTTAAACGAGTATCGATAATTTCTACTTCGCACAGCCCTTGGCGAGAACGCTCGACACAGTCCTCCAATTTATCAATGACCTCAAATGGCTCGCCTCCAATATCATCCCGTAGCGTGCCAGAATACCCCCAGTGCCGCCCTTCTTGCGCCCAGATGTAATCTTTATTGGGAGGAGGGAATGAATCAAATGACGTCTGCTCATATATTGCGTCAATGTTGTCTTCTCGGATATCTGCAACGGAAATACTTGCTGCAAAAATAACATCGTCTGAAATCCTGTCACCTTCAAATGCTCGAACTGCATCACCAAGTGCTAAGCCCATTCCATATCCCAGATTAAAGTCGCCTTCGATTTTCATATCTTTGTCCTGTACAGACAATCTGATCGGTTCGCCCTTTGGAAGTATCAAAGGAACAATGATGTCGTATACATTTTCAACAGCCGTTAAATTGCAACGGTATTTTCCTCCCCTCGAGTAAGCAATAATGGATATTTGATAAACAGCCAGTCCTGGCGATTGAAGAAAACTTCCAATGGTGTTGAGTGTGCTGTCAAAGTCGCCTTCAGCTAGAACTTCTAGAAAGCTGTCATGGGCAATCTCATCAGCTGGTGAGAATGATACCAAATCGATACCCTGTTTTTGAACATGCCAGCGATTGCCATCTGCCAAGTCGATAAATTCGCCGCGATCATTGGAGCGAAAGGACTGATAAAGTTGTATGAAATCATTGAAGAGGCAGTGTTCAGTAATTTCTAATGGTACTGACGACGGAATGGCTAATTGGTAGGAGTTCGGCAATGCTTTTTTGCCATTTTGTTTCCAATGCACCCCGTAGATTTCACCTATCTGTAATTCAGGAATAATCAAAGATGTGGATGCGTCGGAATCCGTCGTCCAGCGGCATTCTTCTTTCCCGGCGTCGCCAATGGAACAGATTTCCATGTATGCTGCAATCTTCTTTTCTTCGCCATCACGATTACGCCCACCATCTGAATCGTATATTTCACAGCTTCTCAAGCATTTTGTTCGGGTGTAATGGGTATCAGATTCGCACATTCCTTCAATAGCACGTGCCTCGCAGTCATCCAATTTGTCAAAGAACCAAAACGGCTTCCTTCCTTTGTCAAATGACAAACTTCTTCCTCCTTCTATCCCATCCCAATGTCTTCCTCTTTGGGCCATAAGCCAGCTGGTATCAGGTATCGGAAATATTTGAGTCAGAGTTTGTTCTGAAATTGCTTTGACGTTGGCCTCGTTGATGTCGGCAATGTATACTGTCGCTGCCATTCGGAAACCTTTGCTTTGACGGTAGTCACAAGCTTCCGTTCCATGCAAGGCTTCGTCACCCATCATTGCTGCAGTGCCGATTTTGTACTTGAGTTTTCCAACAAGATCGTCGTAGTAGTGGTCGCTGATTGCGAGTTCTGGTACGGCGTCGTCGTCTAATATCAAAGGAATAATGACGTTGTAAACAGCTGCACCGGTGCCATACGTATCACGGTGCATGAAACCCTTCTCACTATACGAAACTCCGATAAAGGTCAAGTGATAAGCAACGAGGCCTTCTAATCCCAGATACTTTCCTATGGCATCCAACACTAAGCCAAAATTTCCTTTCGCCAACACTTTCAAGTATTCCTCGTGGGTTTTTTCGTCTGCTGGGCTTACCCAATGCATATTGGATGTCCAGTATTTAGCGGGTCTTTGTGCGTACCATCTATTACCGTCAGTCAATTCAAAAAACTTTCCAGTATGCTCATCTTTGTCCGGTACAATGGGTTTGTCACCAACTAGGGAGTGAAATAAATCTGTGATTCCGAGTCTGTTGCAATAGCTCAAGAGTTCTGTGGTGAGTTCAGGCGGCAATCCTATTTGGAAAGCATATTCCGTGGTGCGTCGAGCGTTGTCGTTGCGCCACAATATCGGAAAGATTTCACCTGGACCAAGCGGGGGAGTGATGAAATCACCAGGAATCGAGGCATCGTCTTCATAAATTTTGCAAATACTTACACCCGTTCTATTTTGTGCGCAGACTTCGACCTTGTTATCGTTGTTGTTATCTTCACCACCATTGATAATCTTAATTGACGACGGTCCTTCTTCTATGTAAATGTGGCAACTCTTCAAACATTTCACGCGAGTGTCATCTGTGTCCGACTCGCACATTCCGCTTTTCGCAAGGTCATCACAATCATCGTATTGGTCCTCAAAACGAAATTTCCTCCGCCCTTTGTCATCAGCAATGGAATAGCCTCCTTCTTTCCTCCAATGTCTACCCCTCTGGCTCATGAGCCATTTTTCATCTGCCAAGGGAAAGATTTGAGTCAGTGTTTCGGTCGTGATTGCATCAACGTTGTGTTCGTTTACATCGGCTATGTACACTGTCGCCGCAAGCCTCATCCCGCCCAATTTTCCATCTTTAAAATTTTTGGACCGAATATTTAGATAATCGCACTCAAGCGTTCCGTGCATAGCATCGTCTCCCATCATGCTTGCTACTCCAACGGAGTACTTGAATCCTAACATAGCGAAATGAAAATATTGATCCGTTGAGAATTATATGAGTGGAATGTAAAACAACTTTAGGAAAAGAATGAGCAAATGAATCTCACCTCCTTTTTGTTCGTACTTATCATCTACCAAAATAAGCTCGGGGCCGACGTCCTCCTCAAGTAGCAACGGAATAATAACATTGTAAACTGATCCACTAGTGCCTTTTGTGTCATAGTGAACAAACCCTCTCACACTCTCAGAAACACCAATAAAAGTCAAGTGATACGCCACCAGTCCGTCAAGTCCCAGTTGTTCTCCAATCGACTTCAGCACCAAATCGAAATCGCCCTTGCCCAAAACTCGTAGATATTCCTCATGAGTCTTTTCATCGGCAGGACTAATCCAATGCATGTTCGACTTCCATTCCTTCGCCGGTCGTTGGGCATACCATCGATTCCCGTCCAACAACTCAATAAATCTTCCATTATGCCCGGATGTACTGGCGGCAATGGGTTCACCCCCCTGAGATTCTGGAAGTGTGAATTTGCGAAATGCATCGATAATTCCGGTAGAATTGCAATATTCCAGTAGGGTGGAAGAGAGTTTGGGCGGTAGGCCTATTTGATAGGCGTATTGAGTGACTATTTTCCCTCCAAGAAATATCGTTGAGTTTGATTCTTCTGAAATTTTTTTCGATATTGTCGTAGAGTCACGCCATAGGATTGGTGCCATCTGCCCAGGTTCTAAGTGAGGGGTGACAAAATCTCCGACGAGATCTGTTTCATCTCTGCACGGTTTTCAAAGAAAATGAATGCAAATTTCCTAAGCAAAAATTTCTCGTTGAAGGTATAAAATATCGATTTTACTGCTTGAACTCACACCGGTGTATCATGAAAGCAACTTAAGGTATTTGCAAGCTCGTAATCTCTGACATTTACAGGATTGTCCTCCACGCAGTAGTATTTTCCATTTTTTCTTCCGTCGTTTAAGTTGGAGCCGTTGTCGACACAGATACCTTCAGATGAGCACGTAGATGAGGCGATTTGATCATCCTCTTCTACTGCCGGCAAAGGGCCAACTGGAGGAGAATTTTTTCGAGTGCCGCTTGGATTGCTACCTGAGGAAGGGGCGATAACCGAACTTGATGGAAGTGCCGATGATTCGGCGAACGCCGTGGCGGAGGTGGCCAGGATGCCAATGGCGCCGAGGAGGACGGGCAACTTCGTCATGTTGAACCGCTACGATCAGGTAATAAGCATAATACCTCTCTAGAGAACAAAGAATTTTGACTGGCAATTAAAATCTGAGGTAAGTTGTGGCAACTTAGGGGCAAAAAATCTCTCGGCCAATGCGTTGAAGACGTAGGTTGAGGGTGATGGGTTCGCATCGATTCGCAAAAAGTGACTGCAACGTATGATTGGTGATTCTCAGTATGATATATAAGCTGTTAGTGAGCGGTCCGGAGCGCCATTTTCTGAAGTGACATCATGACGATGAGAGGCCCTCTGAAGCCACGACCAAAAACAAAACAAAGGAATCGTTTTGATGGGGCAAGGCGTGGTAACAATGAAAAATATCCAATTCCACTCCCATTTATTCAAGTAGGTTTCAATACCTGCCATTACCTCTAGTCTCATCTCACGATGAGCCATATCTGTTCCAACGTATGACTGTTTTGTGGGCACAACCCACATCCATTCATCTTTAAACAAGATAAGTGGTGGCAGGTGGCAGTGGCATGAGTCAAAGTGCAATACGGACCAATTTGTATTCACCATAACAACAGCACTGAGGATAATGCAAGTAAGTGTGACCAGTTGACATGGCATGATGGATTCCTTGCTGATATCAAAATATCCCAGCTCCTTGTCCATGACACAATCCTCTTTTCATTCCTCTTTTCTTTCCTCACTAACTACTCACTAATAACACCAACCCAATTTCACAAATTTGTAGACTTCTGTGACTAAATCCCAAACCAATAGTAATACATGCCTGATGTGCCCAGTTCTAGGGGACAGTAATTGTGGAGAAATTAGTTTTATATTTTTATGATGTTACCTACACACTTCTAATTTGTAAAGAGAATACCAGGTGCCATTGGTGGCACCTTCTTCTGCCATCTGTCAATCATCTGTCAAATAACCCATAGACATGTAGTAAACAGTAACCATTCAGGGGAATACAGAATGTTGGGATTCCCAGGAATGAGGAGACAGGAACTCGTGTAAGGCTTTTTGTGGGCACGACAATGCCATGAAGGAAATTCTTCATGCATCTTCATGTGATATCAAATGGTGCACAGAGAAAGGAAAATACCATCTGTGACACATTTCCACAACAACACTACTGAAAAAAGAAAAAGTCCCTATTGTCTGACAATGGCAACACTTACAAATGAAAGCAATGTTTGGATGATGGAACCATCTCAACCTAATAAACACACCATACATCCTACCCATGTGAGAACTGGAACAGTCTCTTTGGTGATTCTGTTGTTGGTAAGACAAGACTATTTTATTGGTTTTGACAACAACCCATCAAAAGAGTGGGGTTAAACAAACAACTTTCTTCCACAAATATACCTCCCAATCAAATCATCAAAGCTGGTATTCCATAACATTTTTTTTCAAAACCCAGAACCAGAAAATCACACTTCCTAAATACAAAACTCCAGACCTGGTATTCATTACAGTATCAAAGTGCAAGACAAAAGACCTTGGTCACAATTAAAAAGCACCATAAAATTTTGATAATTTTGATTGAGGATCTCAAAACTGGGCATGCATGTAAATTCACAAAATCAGTGGCTACAGAACTCCTACTACAAACATAAGGGACCACCCCCAACATTCAATAAGAAAAAGAACTGTTTGAACTGGGTTATGTATTTGCCATGAACAATAGATTAATTTCTTCTTCTGCCCAATTTATGCCCTGATCAAGATGATCACCCGCAGTTGACAGTTTACCACAAAACAAGCCTCTCTTCTATAAGCAGAATCAGATATATCAGGACTGCAGCCAGTCATAATTGAGGACATCAGCCATACCATCAAAACCACAATCATTGAGCTTAACTATCCAATGCACAATGGGATGTTCATCAACCTGTTTGACATGTATTCCTTGTACAGCAAAGGCTATGGCCGTTTCGCTCTTAGACTACTTGAATGTACAAACACAAAAATGGATTATGTCAAGTTGTCATCTTCAATGATTAAATCCATGATTAGATTGCATGCAATTTTAGATGTGTGACTCAAACCATGAAAAGTAAATTCAACTTTGTCAATATTGTCAGTGAAATATATAGTGTAATCTCCCCAGACCCCAGACTCACTCCTAACACATAAATCACCTTGAACAAACCTTGTGCATGGAAGATATTAGTCTGGATTTGAGAGGTATCCTTATGACCTTAACACAGCTGAATCCACAGTGCTCCACTCTGTCTGAAATCAATTTCCTTGGGAATGGGGAGCTGGAATCCTTTGTTGGCAGGGTTGCCATTCCCTAGAATGGGGGGTTGCTATACATCTTCAATAATTTGAGTTAAACTTTGGTATGTTGTTATGGGGGACCCATATGTACACTGTAAACCTTTCTGTTAGATATCAGCTCCCCATGCAACATAATATATTGTGCAATACATAGTATACTAAGATACATCAATAATGATAACATAGCAAAACATAGAGGACCTAAATCCAGTCATTCAGACATGATTAATATGATGTGACAATGCAAATTCCACAGACACCAGCTCAACAAATTTGCAGGAACAAATCAATTTACTGGGGGGCATGACAATCATGGAAAATATCTAAATTCAAGAACTGTAATTTTATTAGTAGTTAACGCCTTGGATCTACTATCCAGTCTTTAGTCAATTGATGACAGAAAGGATCATTGTTTCACTTTTTGAATATTGACATTGACCATTATGCAACTCTCATAGTAAAATGGAATCCCCTCTATGTACTATGCGCAGTACAAAATATTGCACTTGAGATACCAAGGCAATGACATGGCAGTAATAGGAGAAGAACATGTCCAAATGATCAGACTTGATTTGGATAAGACACTCCATTTCCCATGTGTAAAAAGTGAAAAATGTATTGTTGCAAGCTAAAAAATGTTCTTGGTGTTGATTGAATTCATTTTCAATTTTGGAATGTATTCCAAGATTGCAAGAAGTAAAAAGTTAATTGTTCAACTTTAAATGGCAATAAATCAATGTATGTTGAAACCTAAATGCCCTGCTGATGTTGGAGTGCCTGATTGAATGTGCAATGAAACCTATTTCATAACCCATTCAAGATTCCTCCAATTTATTATCCAAAGATCCAACATTAGTCCACAACAGCCATGCAACACATCTATATATGTCCTTCTATCTACAAGAGTAAAACTTAAAATCTTCTGCTTATCCTCTCATCATATATCTGTCTGTGCAAGGATGATATTCAATTTGGTTGGTTGAATGTCAGATGAACTGTGCACTTTTTTTCATAATGTTTAATGAGCTTTCTATCTAATTTTTCAGACAAAGGATCTCTTATGTTGATTTTTCTTTTGATGTATGTCTTGTCCTTGGTTCCTCCCTTTACTTGTCTTCTTTGTAGGGCTCATTACATGAATTGCATAGGAATGATATTTTGCTTCACTACATGATATTGTGAGAAGCTTTGACTTGAGCAAATGTGAGATGGTGCAGTTGGGAGTTTATCAGAGGATTGCATATATTTTATTCACACAAAGGATGTATTGAAAAATGAATGATGCTGATTTCATTGCAAGGCTAACTTGAATTTATGTCAGAATTTGATATTAGACCACATAATATAAAATAGTAACTTTTTAGAAACATGAGAGTAGAAAATTAACAATTTCAAAAAAATTGTTGGTGATCTACTCTGTCACACTAATTGTATGGACTTTGGAAACCTCTATGATATTGTATTAAAATCATTTATATTGATGGATGTGATGTACATGTACTTGTTATACTTGGTTCAGTGTTCTGGCTCAATTCAAAATTCTATGTTATTTAAATGTAAGTTTTCAAATTGATCTCATGAAATGAATTACTAATCCTTGGTTATTGAAAATGTTCTTTTTGCAAGTTGCTAGTCCTCTAGAGAAAATGAGTTTAGATGGTTTCCAATGTTCATTAGTAGATGCATGGCAGCTCCAGTTGTAACCCTTGCTAACCCTTACCCTAACCGTAACCCACAACAGCCTTTGCTAAGCAAAAAAGTCTGAGATAATGTTTCTACACATTAGAGCCTTGAATAATCATTGCGTCTTCTAAGAGCCATAACAATATTACAGAAATTTCTTATGCATTGCAGGAACATCTTAATTTATCTCATGGATTTTTCTTACAAAAGCAGGTTCGTATATTTTTGTATCTCCCTGTGGTGGACAACACTGAAGTGGGATTGAGCTAGCAGCGTAATACTCTTCAGCAAGATGAGATTGGTCTTGTACCTGTAGACTTAACATGGTGTCAATTAAAATGATACGAGCGTTGGTGCTAGAACTATTCATTTTAGTAGAAACTGAGGATGAAAATCATTGGTGTTGAGATAAGGAAACACTTGTGTTTTTACTTTATCTGAAATGCGTCTTCGCAACTGACAGTTTCAATAAGGTTTTCATCTACCTTCACCATCAATTTTACACCTGAACAACGATGACTGTCCTTTGTCAAGTTTTCAATAAAATCCACATCCAAGTTCAGTGAGCTTCTTGAATGCTGCCCCGAAGTCGTTTTTCAACTTATTCTCATCCGCCGCGTACATTTCCAAGTACGATCGAAATGAAGGATCCCATGCCAAAATCATGTCACTTAAGAGCATCATTTGATTCGGTTCGTCGTCATCCAATTTCCCGGGAACTTTGTTGACAAATTGTCGATTACCAGGGGCTGGTCTCAATTCTTGTGCTCCGATTTCATCCAACCACGTATCACCGTGACTTACGAGTGTCCATTCATCTTCGAGCATGTCGGTAGCATACTCGTTAGAAAATTGCGTGGGGTGTTCAACCCATGGACCAGCATATCCCGAAAAGTTGGGATGACAGCGCCCATAAACGTGTCCGCCACAGAGAAGCGCAACAATTTCTTGATCATTGAAACCCATCCGATAGAAAACTTCATTTCTCACGTGAGTACACAATCCTTCCCAACCCTTGACTTTTCCAGTCTCATCCAAACTCGAAGAAACATTTGAGTCATCGAGGTGGGGACAGCAATACTTTTCTGCTGCAGGAAGACGCCCATAGGACATATTGTTCGACTCCCAGTAAGATTCGTCTGGATGATCCGTCCTTCCCGGCTGGAAGGGAATAACGGGCCCACCAGTATGCTCCAACCCCACGTACGCCGCCAAAATCCACAGGTCCGAGTATGAAATGGAGGGAAATTTCCGTTTCACCGGCTCGAGAAACGCGCGTGCAACTTCCAGGCCGGCGTTTTCCGGGTCGGCGGCTTCGGTGGCGAATCTCATGCCGGCTCCGTTGGATCCTCCGGTGCCGGTGGCTGCGTCGTAGGTTCCACTGGAGTGCCAGGCGAGGCGGATGAAAATAGGGGCGAGGGAGCCATCGTCCCATGATGGGTTGTCCATGAGGAGCTGTCGGTCGCAATACGAGTTTTTGCCGAACGAGGCGGAGATTCATGTGAGATGGATGATCAAATACGAAATAGCAGCGAATGCAGTGAACATGGCAACACAATTCATCCCCGTAGACATGAAGGAGCAATAAGAATACCAACCTTCAACTCAGCACGAATAGCATCGTATGGAACAGACGTCGCTGTGGCGCCACCGAATCCAGAAGATCCGGTTCCCCGGGGATTCCATTTTGTTCGAGCGTAAGTGTTCAACGCGAATAATTTGGAGGTTGGTTCAACTGATTTTTGCACATTATGTTGTTTTTGTGTCAAAGACGTTGGAGCAAAACCTTGGACTCCCAGGAAGGCGGCGGGCAGAACGAAAAAAGTCAATTTCATGGTATCGTAGTACAATTTTTTATTGCGGATTTTGTTGTTGACGGATTTCTTCGAGGATTACCTTTAATGTATCACTGGAGATCACTGGCATCAAGTAGGTACCATATCCTTGTATTATTCTGGCGGGACGTGAAAGATTTTTTTGTTGCTGATTGCTAGCTGAGCATCGTTGCTCAAGTCACTCCAATTTTTTGCCCTTGAATGTGGCTGACTCGACGCAACTGACACCACTCATAAAAACCATCACACATAAGTACGTCACAGGTCGTAGTCCGAAAAGGTTTCGTGCAACATACAATACACTACAACGAATGGTTCGTAGAAGTATTGTACACATAGTTGTGGTCAATTTCTGTGTACATAGTAGGTAGTAGACGTAAGTAATATATGATAATGATGCATTGTTCGTATTACGAACTACGATACTCAATTTTCCAGACTTGTAAGCTATCTCACGAGCCACACAACCAGAACTGAAGCTTTCATACATATTTTGTTGGATCTTGTGCGCTTTGTTTTTTTATTTTTCTAGATAAATATTAAGGTAAAAAGGTGGAAATGGCCATGGCCCGTGACGATCACTACAACAGTGACTCGCCCGTATTCTAT